>PVJC01033332.1:0-18906 GCA_004026665.1 Murina feae | reverse complement strand
GCTGTGAAAGGGTGGACTTTGCCTATAACTGCAGGTCAGCCTCTAACCTGGCAGGGCTGTCATCCAGCTGTGTGTTCAGCTGTTAATTGTTAATCAAATACATTCATACTTCAACTAGAGCCCTGGTGCATGAAATTTATGCATGCGGGGTAGGGGGGATGTTCCTCAGCTTGGCCTGTGCCCTCTTGCAATCTGGGACGCTGCATGCACCAGTGACCATGCTTTTCATACAGGTGAAAGGCATCTTGCTGTTGTATGGGCAGCTACATTTTTTTGCCCTGATTATAAAAGTAGTACATAACATGATCCTTCTGAGGCAGTAGTACTATTTTCCCCATCTTATGGGTGGAAAAACTGAGGCAGAGAGAAGCTAAGTAATTGGCTTTGTCACACAGTTATAAGTGTCAGAATCAGGGCTGACCACAAAATGTGCAAGCCAGAATCCAAGCATGTCATCGCTGCCTCATCCTGTTTTTTCAGTGTTAGAGTAGCCTTTCCAGGTTTTAATTTTTACATCTAAGACACTGTTCCCAATATCTAAAGTAGGGTCCGTAGGCGTGGCTGGTGATCAAGGCAGATCTGTGGGGCAATGGATGGGGCGATCTGGGGGGTGGAGCCCCCACTGGCACCCACCTTGGCTGACAGCTTGGCACTGCCCGCTCACTGGTACCTACTGGAGGCCACTCCTGTGCTGAGCACTTGCCCCCTGGTGGTCAGTGTGTATCATAGCAATCTGTTGTTCTACTGCCAGTTGTTCTGCTGTTCAGTCGATTTGCATATTAGGGTTTTATTATATAGAATTGCCTCTCCTGTTTCTAAATGAAAAGCACTTCAATGAAAAAAATAGTTTCTCTAATTTTAATGGGAAAATTAATGAAGCATCCTTAACCATTTTCACAGAGAGAAAATATACGCAAGGATAACCATGGGGAGCAGGCATGAGCTCAGGGCTGGGCCAGAGTGCAGGCTTCCTGGTCTCCACAGGAAGGAGCAGGCAAAGGAGGTGTAGTGGTGTGTGGGAAGCATCCTCTGGAACGCACATTCTCCTGCCCCGTTTCTTAACCATCTCCCAGCTTCACACACTTTAGGATTCTTGCACTCCGAATGAATTTAGAAACAGTCATAGCAAAGAAAAATGCTGTCTGTGTCTGGAAATAAATGCAAATAACACACTTTGCACACAGAACAGAAGTTTTAGAAGATCCCACCGCTCGTCACTCTGAGCTTAGTGATGAGCAGGGCAAACACCTCGTGTTCATCTCAGCATGTCAGGAGCTCACCGTGGTGCCACGCGAGGTGTTCTGGCTAGAAAATGCTGCCGTGAGTAAATTGATAAGTACAGCTCTGCCTGAAATTAGAAATGGAAATATCTCTTCGCATATTCATTTAGTGGCATTTGTATGAAAATGGAGTTATATTACCACAAAATAGTCATCCAGAAAGCAGTGTAATTATTCAAGAGCTGTTAGGGTATGTAACTTAGCCACCGTGTAAAGGAATTCTGTGTTCTCGGACAGCACATTCCCTCCGAGCTCTCAGTGAGGGTCAAACGGCTACAAGAGAACGCTCCAGCGCAGCACACAGCCTGCAGCGGACAGCGATGCGTGGCCCGCGCTCCGCCCTCGGCATCACCTGGAACTCACCTGTCCTGAGACTCGCTTCCTCTTCCTGGGTATTGAGATGGTGACTGCTCACTTATCCCGAAACCTTGCTTAACCATCATGAAAGACCTGGAAAAAAGCAACCTAATTAAAAAAATTTTCCTACTATCCCTTGAACCATTAAAAAACATTTAAAAAGTAATGTCGTACATATGCCCCGTTTCTGATTTTTCTAATTGCCCGTGTAAGAATTTATCTGTTGCCATGACAACTAAGAGCTCTGTCCATTCTTTCGAGCCTCTGGTCATTACGGGACTTATTTAACAATTTTGAGCCGACTGTAGTAGCATGTCCACCTGGATTGTGTGCACGCTGGCTGTGTCGTGTGTCAGGAAGTTAACTGGTGCCTTTGTTTTTTCAACGTGAGACATTTTTAATAATCATTATCTAATTTAAACTGAACGCCAAGTGCCCCATTCACTCTGCTCAGCATCCAAAGAAATCATTGATTGGCTTCCCATCACTTCCCCTCCACGCTGAGAGGTAAGCACGACTGTGCTGTTACTCCAGGTCCTCTGACCGCTGGACCTAGTTCATCAGAACTACCTGGTGCAGAGAAACTTCTGGAAGGCAGTGAAAGCAGAGCCTTCAGTACCACTTATAGTCTTAAGAATTTATATTAAAAAGTAGTAAAGATAAAAATGATGAGTAAACTGTCTAAATTAAGTAATTAGTAATTTTGTACATGCAAATAAACCCCAAGAAATCAAAAAGAAGAAAGAAAATAGTAAGCGTAGAAACAAAAAGATCTCATATATAATCAACAAGGCAAATCTCGCTTCTTTGAAAATATGTACAAAATTTGGGTAATTATATATCTGGCTTACCCAGGAAGCCCCATTTCCCCCTGTTGTCTGCTGTCATCTTCCTTATATCTTACATCTCAGATTATTTGTTGTTCATTAAATATAATTATTAGTAGTTGCATTTTGTTAGTCCAGGATGAATTTGGTAACCCTCCACTCTGAGGTGCCAGCTCCCACCATTGTCTCATCCAGCAACAGCTGCAACTGAAGGGAATTCTCACCTGAGCATGTGTTTACGTCTGAAAGATGACCTGTGAGAACTTGCCTCTCCATGACCTTTTGCAGATGTGGCATGACTAGTGCTTCTGTTAGAGGAACAGCATGCGGGGCTTGCTGGTAAGCTGAAGTGTGCCTGGGCGCTGGGAGTTAGACTAGCTCGGCGTTCCTGATGGTAGGAGAGATACTTGACCCTACACTGCTGCCACCTGTTAGTACACCAGTGGTTTGTGGCCTGGCCACCGGGCTGCCTTTGGTAGGGTGAGTGATTAAACATGGGAGATCACAGCTTAGGTATATGTGACGTAGGTACAAGAAATGGAAGTAGACAAACTTTTCAACGGCATATGTAGTCTGGACATTTCTATTACAGCATTTTCTCATTTATAATGTATAAATCTACAACTATTTGTTGTATTAAACTGACACTTTAATTTTGCAACTGTTTTGTTTTTAACTATTTTGTGCCCATAAGCTAGATATTTTTAAAAATATCTTTATTGATTTTAGAGAGGAAAGGAGAGAGAGATAGAAACATCAATGATGAGAATCATTGATCAGCTGCCTCCTGCACACCCGCTGCTGGGGATCAAGCCAGCAACCCGAGCATGTGCCCTTGACTGGAATTGAACCCGGGACCCTTTAGTCCGCAGGCTGATGCTCTATCCACTGAGCCAAACCAGCTAAGGTCATAAGCTAAATATTAAAATGTTTATGTTTAATTAAAAATTATGACAGAATTCCATTTCTCAGGAAGATTGATGATGAGCTGTTACGGGCACACATGCTTGCATGCACTGGCCAGCCTGTGGGTTCTGTGGGGGCCACGCGGACACGAAGAGCAATGCCACGGAGAGCAGAAGGCGAGGGGTGAGTATGCGAAGACTAAACCTAAAAGTAGAATTGAGCACATGTTCTGAGCGTGTGCTTGCGGAACACCCTGCGGAGTCTCTCACTTAGAGCACACACCTTTTCACTCGGAATTCACTTTCCTCGCACGTATAACCGGTGAGGCTCAGCTGTAAGTGTTTGCCTCATTAGCAGAAGGCTGTGGTCAACACTAATGATGCCACATTTCTCTCAGAGCTGCAAACAGAAAATTACTTAATCTCAGTATTGACCTGACCTTCTCATCTAACCCATGTAATCAAAGTAGCCTTTTGCAAGTTTATTCTGTTAAAGGTGAGATATCTAATATTACGTGAAAGTTACTAGGATTTGAATTTGAAAGTTCAAACATGAGAATAAAAATATTTGGATCTGTGGAAATAAAAAGGACAAGTTTGATGTCACCAAGTTTCCTGGTACAAACCATGTTGTCTCGAGTTAAAAACGTGTGAGTTGAAATACACAGAAACTGATTGTGGCACAGGACTTCAGGTTTTTGTCTAAACAAACCGCCTTGTTCTGCCAACTGAAAACATAGTTTGAAAGCTTACAGATATTTGACATGGACACATATTTGCCAGTGATACATCTGATAAGAAATTAATTTCCAAAAATATAAAGAACTCATTGTAATTTTAAAAAATCCTCACCTCAGGATATGTTTGTTTTAGGGAGAGAGGAAGGAGAGAGAGAAGAAGGTGAGAGAGAGAGGGAGAGACAGAGGGAGAGAGAGAGAGAGAGAGAGAGAGAGAGAGAGAGAACGCAATCTATTAGTTGCCTCCCTGTACGTGCCCTGCCACTTAAGTGTGTCCCCTGACTGGGAATAGAACCTGCCACTTTTTGGTGTACAGGATGATGCTCCAACCAACTGAGCCCCCAGCCAGGGCTAGATCAAACCTATTTACACAGACTTTTCCAGAGAATAATGATGACTTATCCGTTTATTTTGTAAGAACATGACAATAATGGAGCAAAGCCTGATAGGTACAGTGCAGGAAAAGAACATTTCAGGCTTATTTCACTCATAAAAATAGATTATTCTGAACATCATTTAGCAATCCAAATCCTACAGTGTATTAAAAATGATAGTACATGATACCTGGTGACCAAGTAAAGTGGAGAAATCTGGAAAACACTTGTTAGCCAAATTATCAAAGTCGACATCACCTGTGGTAAGCCATGGTGATAGCATGTGCCCTGGATGGGATATGCTGAGAATGGCATTTCCCTCTGCCGTTTTCCTCCCCAAAACCCATAACCCTGGTCTAACCATAAGAGGGACATTCTACAAAATACCTGACCAGTATTCCTTAAATTGTCAAGGTCATTCAAAACAAGGAGAGTCTGAGAAATTGTGTAGCCAGGAGGAAACTTGGAAGATAGGATGACTAAATGGAACACAGTGTCTGGGATAGGGTTCAGAGGCAAAAAAGATTTATTAGAAAAGAAAAACCAGTGTAACATGAATAAAGTATGGAGCTTAATCCTACATAATAAAAGCCTTCTATGCTAACTGTCTAACCATTCGTTCAACCATTCAACCAGTCACTATGACGCACACTGACCACCAGGGGGCAGATGCTCTGATCAGTAGGTCAGAGCTGGGGTCCAGCCAATTGGGGATTGGGTGAGACAGGTTGGACATGCCCTGGAGCCCTCCCGCAATCCCTTCCTGGCCCCAATTGTGCATCGGTGGGGTCCCTCTGCCTAGCCTGTGGGGATTGGGCCAAAACCAGCTCTCTGACATCCCCCAAGGGGTTCTGGATTGCAAGAAGGCACAGGACAGGCTGAGGGACCCCACTGGTGCATGAATCTGTGCACCAGGCCTCTAGTTAAAAATAAGGAAAGAACCTCTGTTCATCAAAGCAAAAATAAAAACCTTTATGGAAGGTACAAACCGGAGTTTAAAACTGGTAGAAGGTATTTGTGAGACTGTAGTAGGCAGAGATCTCAGATGCCCCCCACTCCCTGTCCCTGGTGGACACATCCCTCCTCCAAATACTTAATCAGACTAACCATGGTGCTGCTGGAAAGGGATTTCCCCCGTGGCCCAGGCTCCACATCTCAGTGAGCATGGGAGTGTCCAGGCAGGCCAAGCACTGTGGCTGCTTGGACCACAGCAGACAATGACCTGGCAAACAGCCTTGAGCACCACCTGGCCCAACAGAGCAGCCTCTAGGGTCTGAGAACGGCCCCTGGCAAGAGCTGAGGAGGCAGGGGGATATGATCACACAGCCACGAGGAAGTGGGCCTGTCACAGGACTATTGTGACACTGGTCAGCCACGCCCTGCACTGCTGACCCTCAGGCATTGCAGCTGACACATTTCTGACGCTTTAAGCCACTGTGTGATAATTTATTATGGAGCAAACAGGAAAGAAATACAAAAAAAGAATAAAGAACGAGAAATAAATACTTAAAGAACAAAAAATATTCCAAAGACAAGTGGCATTTTATAAAGAACATGTTCATGGTTAGTAAATGCATGAAATATATCTTTGACCTCTTTAATGAGGAATGCAAATGTAGTGTTGACAAAAAAACCCACAACATTGTACAGTGAATAAACTGCCATTACTTGAGAAAGTTGTCAATGCTAAGATCTGTAGATGGTGGGAGTCAGGAATCTCTCACTCATTGTGTGTATGAAAGTAAGTTGGTATAACCAGTTTAGAAAACTAGAATCCTAGCTAATAAAGAGGGAATATGCTAATTGACCCTCAGGCCATTGTAAAGATGGTGGCACCCACAGCCAGTAAGGAGGGAATATGCTAATTGACTGCCATGCCCTCAAAGGTGGTGGTGCCCACAGCCACAAGATGGCAGCACCCAGTCCCCTCAGCCCCATGGGGGCAGCAGGAGTCCTGCAAGTCCTGCCTCAGGAGTCCCCCAGTCCCCTCAGCCCTCCAGCCACCCAGGGCCACCTGAGGCTCAGGAAACTAGAGCTGGCTGAGGCTTGTGCTGCCGGCAGTGGCAGCAGAAGAGGTGTGATGGAGATGTTGCCTTCCCCTGATCACTGGGTCACCTCCCAACCCTGAAGGCTCCTGGACTGTGAAAGGGGGCAGGCCGAGTTCAGGGATCCCGCCTCCAGTGCATGAATTTTCATGCAATGGGCCTCTAGTTATGCTATAAAGCTGCGGGTTTGCATACCTTTTATGACTGTGGAGTTGCGCTCCAGGGAACATCCCTAAGAGAAGCCCTTGCAAGTGAACCTCAGCAAACATGGCAGAAGTTTCTAAGAAGCCCTGTCTGTTAGCAACCTCTAGGAACAGCCAAATGCCCGTCACCAGAGAATGGGTAACACAGCATGATGTAACACAGCAGGCTTACAAAGCTACATGTGTCCATCTAGCAATACTGCATCATATGGGTAAGCCCCAGAGAGGTAAATAGAGCCTGGCACCTGCGTATAATATGAAGTGAAACAGTTACCAAAATGCACCTTTTAAAAATTTTAGTGTTTTTATATTAAAATTATAATTTTCAAAAGTAGCAGAATGATAAACACAAGTTTTCAGACAGGAGTCACCTCAGGTGAGGGCCCGCAGGATGTGGAATAGGAAGATGTAGTGATAACCAATGTTCTAGCAGTGGTCGCCAACTGGTGGGTGATCCGTGAGGTCCGAAATGTTGGCGACCGCTGTTCTAGGGGATCATTTACATGGGAGTTAATGCGTGCCAGTTACACTGGAATGAGAGGGAGGGGGCAGGAGGGACAGGAACTATCCATGGCCCCACAGGAGAGCAGGGTAAGGAGCACATTAGTAAGATGGTAGCTTGGTGCCGGTATTAATTGGGGGAAGTGTGGAGACAGAGAGAAAGAGGGAGATTTGCAGATCTTATTTCATACCTAAGGGCCCCTTGAAGGCATCCTTTCCCACCAGTACACTCCAGTGCCTCAGGGAGCCAGGCTTGGCCCAGCCCGCCCTTTCTGCACAGGCATGCAGGAGCTGCACCAAGAAGTCACTGGTTACTGCAGCAGTGCCCTACAAAGGCGTGGCACTCCTTAATGTTGATTCAAATGAGACAGCTGTCCAGATACTGAGGAGGTAATTGAGAAAATATATAAGATTTATTCCAGAAATACTAACTTTATTATAATGGTTATTTAAGAGCATCCCCTTTTTCTTTGATATGCATTACTCTTTTAATTTATAAGAATCTTCATAACAAAGAGCAAAGGAAAAGGCAATTAAAGGATTGAAATATAAAGAAGGCTCCATTTTAAATCTAAGCATATTTTTTTTCTTTCTCTCCACAATTCATTGCATTGTAATTATGCTTTTAAAATAGTTGCCTATTTAATTCATAGTGACATTTTTCTATTAAATTACATATTCTTAGATATGTTTTTCCCCTTATTTTTCTTTCTCATTGCATTTCAGTTTGGAAAGTTTCTATTTGACATAGCTTCAAGTTCAATGATTCTTTCCTTGGACTGTCTGAGTCTGTTAATGAGTCCATCGAAGGCAATGTCCATTTCTTTCACGGTATTTTTGATTCCTTGTATTTTTTTTTTTTTGTAATGTTTCCTTCTCTCTGCTGACATTACTCATTTGTTCTTGTATATTGCATACTTGTATTTTTCTCCATTAGAACCCTTAGCATACTAATCAGAGGTATTTTATATTCCTGATATTGTAATCTCAACATCTCTGCCCTAGTTGAGTCTGGTTAAAATCTTGCTTTTGTCTCTTCACACCAAATTTCCCTGCTTTCTCTCAGGCCTTAGTTTCGTTGGTTGGAAGCTGTAAATGATGTGTCCAGTAATAGGAGCTGAGGTAAGTAGGCCTTTAGCGTGAGACTTTGTTTATCTAGAGAGGAGCGAGGCAGTGTTTAATGTTAGTTGTAGCTGGACGTATGAAAGGCTCCTATTTGCTCTGGGATTATTATCTTTATTCCCTCATTGTCTTTTGGTTTCCCTAGAGAGTCTGTCTTAAGTAGAGTCTGTGTCTTGCAGCTTCTTCACGTGTAATCACTGTTGAGATGCTGGGGTTCTGTTAATGTGGTGGTAAGATATCTGGGAGGAAAAGAAGCATTCTACAACATGTGATTAAATTTCTGTTTTTAAATGAGCCTGAATCCCTGAGCTGTGACCTTCAAAGAGTCCCAGAGCCTTTTATTTTGCCCTCTTATCTGAGCTAGAAAGGCCAGAGGGGTTTTGAGCCAGCCTCTCGCCCTTCCCCTAAGGCAGACATGGTTCCAGCAAAGTTTTCTCCTGTGAACAAGATTCTTTTGTGGAGAACAAAACCCTGCGGCCACATCTCAGAATTCACATTTCCCTACTCCCCTGCCTGAAGCGCAAGGGGTGATTCTGCCGTCTCTGACAGGAGAACTCGGTCAGGCTCATGTAAGCGTGGGGACCCTCTTAGGACAGGGCCTCCAGGAACTTCCAACTTTTAAACTAGTTTACATGTAACCTCTCACACTTTGTCAATTACAATGTACGTTTTCCTACCCGTTTCTGTCTCCAGTGGCAGTTTCCATTCCTGGGCGGCCATGGTTGTCTGTGTCCACTGGTCTTTACTTTATTGGTGTAGCAATTTGCCCCCTGCTCTCTAGTTGACCTCAGAAGGGTTGTTGTGTTCAGCTTGTTGATGCTTTTACTTGTTGTGAGGGTGGCAGTGATGCCTTTCAAGCTCCTGTCAAAGAGGAAACAGGGTGGTAACTTTAAACAACTAAACTTCCTGATGCTGTAAGAGGCCAACGCACGGGAATCTGCCCTGCAGCTGGAGGCCCTGCAGGAAGCTGCTGCGACAGCACAGATGGACACTTCATGATGCGATACGGGTCCTGGCGACAGCAGTGAGACCGCAGAGCACTGCGTCCTGCTGTGGGAGCCGCAGCAGTTCCTGATCCTGGAGCTTGGGTCTTGGAACCCTGGATATTCAACCTGGAGCTGTAGCCCTCGGCCTGGGTGCACAGGATCACCCCCTGTAGGGACTGTGATTTGACTGCCTCCCCCAAGAAGGTGTTACCTGAGGGAGTGAATTCAGGATGTGGAGACTTTAAAGGCTGATTCCTGTGCAGAGACAGGTTGAGAACGCATTAAGTCTGCTCCTCCAGCTCTCCCAACAACACTTAGACCATGTTCTTTCCGGTAGTTAATGTTGTATTACTGAAACGAGGTAGAGTAGTCTCTGTTTCCACAACTGAATCTAGACTAATAGTCTCTGTATTTGGAAGCTTTTTAGTCGTGTCTAATGAATGACTAAAACGGGAGAGGTTACTAAGAAGACATTCATATTAAGGCGATGTTTTTGTTTTCCCCTTTTGCCAGTAAAGGACTTGCACTCTCGTTTATATCGTCGAGTTTGATGCAGTTTTACTCTAGCATGGCGTAAGGGAAATGTCATGAAGTGCTATTAAATACCAGAACTACAAGACGTCTTCAGCGCAACGGTACAATCCTCAGCATCAGCAACAGCAGCGGAGTCTAGCACTTGGTCAGATTGAAAACTGGCCCCAGAGTCTCTACTTTGTTCTTCACTGCTGCTTCCTACCTCTCAGGGCTTGGTTGCTCTCCTTCACAGGTGGTTGATTTATCTACTAAGTCATTAGCTAATAACGACCCGTTAGCCTGACGAAAGACCTCGAGGGGGCATTTATAGATAAAGCCATTAAGGACTGGTTCTGCGTAATAGAACTGTACACGTTGGCAAGCCACTGAAGGAAATTCTTCTTGCGTGATTGAGCATGAGCACAATAAACACTCCCACCCCCTTCAGAGCGTGTTCTGACGGCAGCTGTGCGCCTGGTGAGGAAGTCGCCTCAGTCTGCCTCAGTCGTCCTCTTAGCAGTAAACACCAGTTGTCTGTCCTACAACAGGCCTGAGAAGTTCATGGCGTGAGTTTTCCAAAACAGCAAATACGTGATGGGACTCCTTTCTCAGCATCGAATGAGCAGAACAATGGAACTTCCCCATCTGTCCTCAGCTACACTCCCAGTCTCAGCTCTCAAGGTCGTCATAATCAAATCTTATCATGTATTATTACAAACATGGCGGCTTAGGATGTGCTTTACCTCTCGATGCCGTTGCACACGCTGTTCTCACTCCTCGCAGTGCTTTTCCCAGCTTCACCACCTGGAACACTGCCATGATTCACTCAACAGCTCGAGTTACCAATGTGCGGTTGCTCCAGAGCCCGTGTCTATCTGAACCTCAGCTGTGAGTTGTGAAATGGGGGTTGGGGGGTTAGGGGGTGCTGAATAAATTTAGGGGGAAGGAGACATGGAGACGGTTGGTCAGGACGAGACTGCCTGCCTTTCCCTAGATCGCCTGACCTTCTCGAGTTTCTCCAGGCAAAGGTCACTTCGTCCCGGGTGTTGCCGTACTTCTTTATTTGTGTGCTATTACAGCCAAAAAAATTGTATGACTTGTATTATTTGTTTATGTAAACATTTCCTATTCTTAGAAGGGAATCTTTTATTTATGTTCTCAATGGCAGTTCATGCCATTCTGTAAACACATCATCACTCCTAAATGAGTGAGGAGATCAGATTCCAATCGGCACCCCATGACTGTTAGGGGCGATGAAAGGAGATGCATGCACCTGACTGGAAAGCAAATGCCTGGCACAAGGACCAGCAGCACTAGTTGATAGTTGATCATGAATCCCTAGAGGCGAGAGGGGCATGGTGTGCATCATGAACCCAAGGGCTGCTGATGCTCTGATGCTGTAACAAAAGAGAGGGGGTGCGGAGCAGAACGGGCCTCAGCGCAGTCAGACCTAAGTGAGGAGACCACCCCAGAGCAGGTTTTGCTAACCCACTGGAGCCTCCCAGAGATGGACTGCACTCCTGCTGCTGGACTTGAGCACACCCGGAAGCTGAGCTCCCGTGCCAGCCCAAGCCGCCTGTGCCTGTGTGCAGGCTGGCCCTGACCAGTCAGTGGAACAGCCTCAGAGAATTAGCTGAGGGCATGAGCTGCTCGGAGATCCGCTGCAGGCCCAGGAGAGGCGAGTCACCTGCCTGCCTGGTGGGGCTTCATAAATAAAAAGAAACGAGTTCGCGAGAGCACAGCCTGCGCTGTGATGAGAGCATTTCGCCTGGGCTGCGGGTGACGAGAGAGCTGTGATTTATGATTTGCCTCTTGTCCTCCTGGACATTACACTACTAAAGTGGTTCTGGGTTTGCAAATTAATCTCACTCCCTGGGTTGTAACACCTACTTGTGTGAGGTAATGTAGTTGGAGCTACTGTCTCTTTGAAACTGAACGCTTTTCAAGCAGTTTTCGTCAGCATCCAACAGATCTTCCCCACGGCAACACAGGAGGATGGGGCAGAGGCATGTGAGGGGCAGCGAGTCCTGACAGGTTACATGAGCAGCCTTACAAGCAGGGCAGGGGGCTGCTCGTGCAATCCTCATGGCCTGCTCCCCCCTCAAAGACCCCCATCTGTGTTGGATGTGCCCTCAAGAGGCAGTCCCAGGTAGTTCTAGGTGGTAAGAGCACAGGAGCAGGTGGCGGAACAGGAGCGGGAGTGGCAGGAATGCCCCCGGGCCACCATGCTGGCCTGACACCCTGAAAGGGGAAGGATACAGAAGGGCCAGGCAGGTGAGCTCACACTACAGCCCAGCTCAGAGGGCGTCAGGCCGGCACCCTGGTGAGCGAGAAAGCAAAGAATCCCACATTGCACATGCATAACAAGATCCCAGGACACACACCATGCTGCCGCCAGCTGGGGCTGGCCAGGGAGCGTGTCCTCGGCTCACGTGTGGCAGCTGACTGCACGCCTAACAGCTGAGCAGTGAGTATTTAATGACAGGAGGCGGGAAGGCGGGAAGGCATGGCTGCTCGGGGCCTCCGGTGGAGTGGGCTCCAGCACTCCCTCCTGCCTTTCCTCCTCATTTGTCCTCCCAGCGCTTCTTATTTCCTAACAGGCGATGTATTTGAAGTGCTTGTTGTCTTTCCTAGAGCACTAAATGCCAGTTCTTGGAGGAGGGATATATTCTGGTTTACACCAGTGTTTGCACCAAGAAGTGTCTTTGGCAAATTACTTGAGTGGATGCAAAGAACATGCCAGTTATTGAATCCCCGCTGAGTTCCCCGGGTGGACTGATATCCCATAACCCTCTGCTGCTCACGCCTACCATCAGGAAGGCGTTTTCATCACGAGCAGCGTGGAAGGGGGCGTGGAACACAGGGGAATGTCGCCTCTGAGCCATCCTTCCCACTGTCCTGGCCACACACTGCTGCCGACGTCTGTAGCGCAGGGCAGGCCTGGAGCAGTGTTTCCCTTCACACGGGCCATACCTTTGGAAGGGGAGCAGTGGCCACGCATGCCCACGTCACACGCGCAGGAGCCACTGAGTGAGTTCCTCTGAATTTTGCAGATTGACACTTGTTCCCAGTACCTCCAGGAGCCAGGAGAGCAGTTCAGTCCCTGCGTCAAGAACGCGTCCCTGTCTTACTCTTTACTTACAAGTGGTCTGAGCACCACTCTGGGGAGCTTACTTCCAATCACCATGTCAGCTTGCCTCCGGTTTAATCCTCTGGATTCAAAGCGCCAGGACATCGCACATTTCTGGGCTTGCCAAAACCACACTTGGTCATCTACACAATTGCCTAATTAAATAGTGTTTCAAGCAAGGGACAGATACAACACGAACTTAAGACTGATTTGAGATTTCAGTTCTAAAATGCTTGTCTTGGAATCTATCTGAACTACAGATAGATTTTTCTTAAACATATGCCCATGTCCTAAAACTTCATAATAATATGAACTTAGTGACTGATTCAAGGCTGATCAGTTTCAGAGATGAGCCTACCCGTGCGCATGCAAGGCCAATATGAATACATTTCAGCGTCTTTCACAATTATGGATTATTGCCATGGTCTATGAGGGGCGACCTAAAGATTATATTTAGATGCGCTGAGAAGAATAGCATGTTTCATCTCAAAAAAATTTAGGTAAATTGTTCAATTTAAGATAACTCATATGTTCTGCCATCCCACCAAGACTTAGATCTTTTTTCAGCTTCCCAAGAATATATACTACACCTTATCCACCTACTTATTATTTTAATCCTCACCAGAGGATATATTTTCCATTGCTCTTCAGAGAGAGTGGAGGGGAGATAAGGAGAGAGGGAGAGAGAGAGGAAGAAACATCCATGTGTGAGAGACACAATTGGTTGTCTCCTGCACGAGCCCCAACTGGGACCAGGGATAGAACTTGCATCCCAAGTATGTGCCCTTAACTAGGAATCAAACCCACAACACTTTGGTGCATGGGCCGGTGCCTACCCACTGAGCAGCACCAGTCAGGGCACCCTCATCTACCTATTACTAGTAAAGACCTCTTTATTTAAATTTCTCTGATGATCAAGCCAAGGATGTGACATTTGCTCCCTTAGATATCAGTCTGTTTTGTAGTAAAAAACATAAGTTTATGCATAACCTATAAGTTAGCATGTATATCAAGACGCATAATAAAGCAAACTCATTCCAGTATTATTTATAATAACCCCAAATACCAAGTTTCCATTAATAAAAGCATTAGATTATAGATGGTGAAATGTTCATATTATGTAATTCTATTTATCAACAAAAAAACCCAATGAACTACAGATGACTAGCAAAGACAGACAAAATACATATTTCATGTTACCATTAAAAAGTGTATAAGAAAGTGAAACTAAAATACGCCTTTTAAGAATGCATAAATTGTAAGGAGACTATTCATTTGAAATGTGGACAGTCATACCTAAAAGAGACTCGCCTTTGGAGACAGTGAGTGTAAATGAGAGGGAGCAAGAGGACATGCATGTGAGTGATACTGCTGCTAACTCCCCAGCCTGAGGTGTGGTGACACATGCATGTCACTGTAATAACTCATATGCACATGCATGTTTTGTGCCCTTTTCTGTTGGCATGGTATGCTTCAGAATTTTAAACTCTCTCATGGAAACACATAGTTTCAAATGCAGACTCCAGTACCATATTCACTCGCTGCCTGTGGCTCCCTTCCATCTCACTCTCCAAATATTTTTGTCAATTTCCCTAACCATGCCATGAAGGAGATGGATTAAATAACTTCTAAACTTAACTGCATGCAGTTCTAGCATTTTATGATTTTATTGATAATTTTTTGTTTGTTAATCTTCACTGGAGGATATTTTCCCATTGATTTTTAGAGAGAGTGCAAGGGAGTGGAAGAGACAGAGAGAGAGAAACGTTGATGTGAGAGACACATCAATTGGTTGCTCCCCACATGTGCCTTAACCAGGTCCCTGGATTGAGCCTACAACTGAGGTATATGAATCAAACCTGGAACCCTTCAGTCTACAGGCCAACATTCTATGCACTGAGCCAAACTGGCTAGGGAGGATCCAGCAATATATTAAAAAGATCATACACCATGACCAACTGGGATTTATTCCAGGCATACAAGGTTGGTACAATATTTGCAAACCATTAAATGTGGTACATCACATAAACAAATTGAAAGACAAAAATCATATGATCACATCAATAGACACAGAAAAGGTATTTAACAAAATTCAACACCCATTTTTTATAAAACCTCTCAGCAAAGTGTGAATAGAGGGATCATACCTCAACACAATAAAGGCCAAATATGACAAACCTACAGCCAACATCCTACTCAATGGGCAAAAATTAAAACTATTTGCCCTGAGAACAGGAACAAGACAAGGTGCACACTTTCATCACTCCTGTTCAACATAGTACTGGAAGTCCTAGCCACAGTGACCAGACAAAAAGGAAAAATGAAAGGCATCCATTTTGGAAAGGAGGGAATAAATTTTTCATATTTGCAGATGACATGATATTGTACGTAGAAAACTCTAAGGAGTCCACCAAAAAACTACTAGATCTAATACATGAATTCAGCAATGTAGCAGAATACAAAAATAACCCAGAAACCTCTGACTTTTTTATATACCAATAATGAATTGTCAGAAAGATAAACTAGAAAAAAAATCTTATTACCATAACAGCAAGAAAAGTAAGATACCTAGGAATAAACTTAACCAAGGAAGTATTCAGAAGACTGCAAGATGCTAAAAAAAAAAAAAAAGAGAGAGATAGAAAAAGAAAAACAAGTGGAAGGATATACCCATGTTCATGGATTGATAGAATCAACATCATTAAAATGTCCACACTACCCAAGGCAATCTACAGATTCAATGCAATCTCTACTAAAATACCAACAGCATACTTCACAGATCTAGAAAAAATACTCAAAAAATTTATATGGAACCAAAATGACCCTGAATATCCACAGCATCTTGAGAACGAAGAATAACGTTAGAGAGATCACAATACCAGGTATCAAGTTATACCACAAACCCACTATAATCAAAACAGTCTGGTACTAGCACAGGAGCATGCATATAGACTATTGGATGAGAACAGCAAACCCAGAAATTGATCCAAGCCATTATGCTCAATTAATATTTGACAGTGGGGGCGAGAGCATAGAATGGAATCCAGATGGTCTCTTCAATAAATGGAGTTGGAAAATTTTGAGAGGTACATTGCAAAGCAATGAAACAAGACCACCAACCTACACCATACACAAGAATAAACTCAAAATAGATAAAATACTTAAATGTAAGTTATGGAACCATAAAAATCCTAGAAAAAAACATAGATTACAAAATATCAGACATCTCTCATAGCAGAATTTTCACAGATACATCACCCAGCACAAGAGAAACAAAGGAAAAAATAAACAAATGGGACTACATCAAAATAAAAATCTTCAACACAGCAAAGAAAATTAGCATCAAAATAAAAAAGGGAACCCACTGTATGGGAGAACATACTGTATTTGCCAATGATACATCTGATAAAGGGTAATTTCCAAAATACATAAAGTGCTCATATAACTCAACAAAAGGAGGACAAACCAATTAAAAAAATGTACAGACGTCTTGAATAGACACATCTTCAAATAAGACATATAAGAGACATATGAAAAAAATGCTCAACATCACTAGTCATCAGAGAGATATAACTTAGAAGGACAATGAGGTATCACATCACACATGCCAGAATGGCTATCATCAATAAATCAACAAACAAGAAATGCTGGTGAGAATGTGGAGAAAAAGAAACTCTACTATAATGTTGTGGGAATGCAGACTGGTACAACCATTATGGAAAAGAGTGTGGAGTTTCCTCAAAAATTTAAAAATAAAACTGCCATTTGACCCAGTGATCCCACTTCTAGGAACATATCCCAAGAAGCCTGAAACACTAGTCAGAACAAATATATGCACCCCTATATTCATAGCAGCATTATTTACAATAGCCAAGATCTGGAAACAGCCCAAGTGTCCATCCATAGATGAATGGATAAAAATCTGAGGTACATGTACACAATGGAATACTATGCAGCTATAAAGAAGAAGGATCTCTTACCCTTTGAGACAGCATGGAGGGACCTGCAGCATATTATGCTAACTGAGGTAAACTAGTTAGAGAAATACAAGTATCACATGATCTCACTCATATGTGGAATCTAATGAACAAAATAAATTGACAAACAACGTAGAATGAGAGACATTGAAGCATGCAACAGACTGATGTATTTCAGAGGGAAGGGGGGCAGACGATTAACCCAAAAATTCATATGCATGTATGCATAACCCGTGGACACAGATAATAGTGCAGTGAAGGCCTGGTAAGAGGGCGGAAGTGGGGTGGAGGTCAATGGGGGCGGGGGCGGAGGGGACATCTGTAATACTTTCAACAATAAAGATAAATTAAAAAAAGAAAAAGTGAAACATGATGATTAGAGAATGATGAGGAATAAGAGGGCCAATTTTTTAAAGAGGTCAAATTTGTGCAAATGACTTGACAGAAGCTAATGAATCAGCTCAGTGAAGATCTGTAAGATAATGTGATAACTGCGAAGATGTTGAGGCAGAACTATTCTTAGACACTTGAGAAACAGCAAAAAGACCAGTGTAGGTGGTGCAGAATAACTAATGAAAAGAAGGCTAGGAGAAGTCTAGACAGATCAGGAGAGATAAATTACTTAGGACTGAAAAGGTATTGGTAAGAATATTGGATTTTTTTTCTTGCTGTAATGAGAAACAATGGTCAGGCTTTGAGGGGAGAAAGTGAATAATCATATTCGAATTTTGAGAGGTCACTCTTTCAAGAACATAAAGGGGGGAAACATGTTGGAGTCCATTCTGGAGGTTATTTTCACAGCCCATGAGAGAAAATGTGGGTTTAGTAGGGCGAGAGCAGTGAAGTTGGTGGGTAGTGGTTGTGTTTGTGATATATTTGAAAGTGGGACCAGTCAGACTTTCTGTTGGGTTGAGTAGGCATGAAGCTGAACAACCAAGTGAAAATAATCTAAACTAATAAAAGCGAAATATTAAAATTAACCGTTTCTCCGAGACAGGGTAAGCCACGCCCACCAGCCAATCAGAGCGGCTGTATGCAAATTAGCCCAGCCAACATGGCGGCCGCCACTCACGGACCTGAGTAAACAGCCCTTTCCATTGCGGCAGGAGAGAAAGTGAAGCTGCGCCGGCTCAGCTCAGCTCCGATTAAACTGCCTCTAGCGAAACACAGATTTGAAACATTTGAAACAATATAACAATCATAGAATCCTCGGGAGCTGAAGGACACAGCAGCCCGGGCCTAACCAGTAAAAGTAACAATTGTTTCATTATAGACGCTGCGAGGTGAAGCAGAGGAGCCTTCGTTAGTAGTTAGAAGGCCGCCTTAAAGGAACAGTGTATCAATTATAGAAGATAACCCCAGGCCTTAAAGGAACAGCATCAATTATAGGAGATAAATCACAGCAACCTGCGTCCAGCCAGCCTTGCTGGGACGTTGGGTCAATGGGAGCTGTGGGCAGCCTTAAAGCCCGTCACCCAGGCTGGTTAGGCATGCCAGCAGGTGGGCATCCCCCAAGGGGTCCCAGACTGCGAGAGGGCACAGGCCGGGTTGAGGGACCTCCCGAGTGCACAGAGCGGCTGCAGGGCGGGACAGCGCAGGACCCAGGACCGGTGCGTGGGAAACAGGCGGCAGAGTTGGAGGGGCACCGGGAAGCGGGTAAGAGGCGGCAAGGGGCCGGCGGTCTGCTTGGTGGGCTTCCCAGGCCCTTTGCGGGGCATCGGGGAGCAGGAAAGAGGTGGCAGGGGGTCAGCAGCCTGCTTGGTGGGCTTCCCAGGCCCTTTGCGGGGCACTGGGAAGCGGGTAAGAGGTGGCAGGGGGTCGGCAGCCTGCTTGGTGGGCTTCCCAGGCCCTTTGTGGGGCATCGGGGAGCGGGTAAGAGGTGGCAGAGCATCGGTGGCCTGCTTGGCAGCTGTCCAGGCCCTTAGAGGGGCATCGGGGAGCGGGAAAGA
>PVJC01033331.1:0-19390 GCA_004026665.1 Murina feae | reverse complement strand
AAGTCAGAAAAGAAAAAAAGATAAATGATAGTGGATAATTAGGCAGGTAGATAGATAGGTATTAAAACAGTGGAAGTAAGTAGAGAAGAATGTATGGCAAAGGTAGGATGAAAGAAAATGAGAGATGGAAGAAAAGTTATTAAGGGGGAGCTGGTAGAGCTTGAAAGGAGAATGGGAAGAAGGAAGGAATGGGGGAGGGAGCAAAGCAGGTCAGAGGGAGGAAGTGAAGAAAAAAAATAAGGTGGAAAGGAAGGAAAAAGGGAGGGTGGGCAGGGGTAAAGATAAAGGAAAGAAGGAATGTGGGAAGGGAAGGAGGGTAGTAGAAAATAGGAAGAATGATGATGGAACAGAAGTAGGAAATAAGGAGGAAAGGAAAGTTTATAAATGATGAGTCAGTAGGAAAAGTGTTACATAAAGGAGAAAAATTGTGTGAGAAGAAGCCAATAAGGAAGTCAAATACAATTTTGTGTGAAGGAGATAACATTAAAAAAGAAAGTTAACAGGGGTGACCAGGCCTGTAGGGGAGGGCAGTTAGGGGGATCAGGCAGGCAGGCAGGCAGGCAGAGTGGTTAGGGCAGGCAGGCAGGTTAGCGGTTAAGAACCAGAGATCCTGGATTGTGCGAGTCCCCAAGAACTCCATATTAGAGAGGGTGCATGTCGGGCTGAAGGACCATCCCCCCGCACCCCCCATGCCCGTGCACGAATTTCGTGCACCGGGCCCCTAGTATAATAATAATACCACCAGGTTATTATTTACTGAATCCCCAAGACAGCCCCATGGGGAAGATGACAGTATTTCAATTTCACAGATGAGAAAAGGAGGCATAATGATGCCAGATAACTCACTAACTAGCGCCCAGCTGAATGGCAGTCAACCCGACCGACAGACCCCAGGGCCTCTGATCTGACTACTGTGCTGGGCACCTCAACTCCAGGGCCACAGGGCAAGGACTGTGGCCACTGCAGCCCAGAACTTAGCATCATGCCGGCACATACCAAGTGCTCATGGGACAGCTATTACCATTTAACTGGACGATATTAATTCCCACCCTCAAGACCTAGTAGTGCAGTCAGCACCTAATTTAAGACTTGGGGTCCCTCCCTCCTCACCTTTCTTCAGCAGGTCAGCAGCAGCCAAGGCCTCGTGCAGGGTCACCCCAGCTCCGATCACAGTCACCTGGTCATCCTGGCTCTTCAGGACCACCTGGGGGGGAGAGACACGGGGCCAGTGAGGCTCGGGGACTGGTGGCCTGAGGTAGGCCCTGGCCTCGGGCTCGTTCTGTGGGGTCTCACCGGCCGCGAACCACACTGACCTTGGCTTGTCCGATTTGGAAATCCTCGTTGTTGCTATAAATGATGGCGTTTTCGGGGCGGCTGGTCCGGATGAAGCAGATGCCCTGGAATGAAACAATAACTGAGGATGATGGGACGTAGCACATCCCACTTCAAACAGCAAGGCTGTTCTAGAAGGCTGTCACCTCCCACTCGCAAACGTCCACCCTGCACCCCCATGGAGGTGTCTGTCCGTCACCTCGTGCGACTGCTCCTCCAGGAGGAAAAGGATTCGCCCTCTGCAGCGTGCACCTCTCCAAACACTCTTCCGAAGGGACAGTGGCCAACGACTTTGCCAGTCTCAAGCCCCAGAGGCAACATGAGTTTTCCATCGGGTGGAGTGGCCACCCAGAGATGGCCGCCATGCATGCCCTGGCCCCGGCCCTCAGGGACCATGTTGCTCATTATGTCTTGGTGACTCCAACTCAGGGAGGCCAGACAGGCATCACCTGCCACATTGGCAGGGCTGCCAGGATTCTCAGTGGAGAAAGAGCAGGGTGATCAATTAGCAATGCCTGCCCTGTGGCAGGAAGGGTGGCGAGTACTTTACTTTTCCTAGCCTAACTTCTCCAAGCTACAGACACCAGGGGAAGGTCAGGAGACACCACTCTGGGGCTGGCCTCCCCCGCCCCCCCAGCAGAAAACAGAACAGCATGTGACCAACCTTCGTATTGGCTGCTAGTTCCACCGCCTTCTCTGTAGACACCCCATCACTTGGGTAGAAGACAGTGCACATGGGCACTGACCGAAACATGGCCAGATCCTCCAGGGCCATCTGAGAGGGCCCGTCTTCTCCTGGGATGCGGGAAAGGACATGCGGAAGCAGGACCCCCACCATGGACCCTCCTTCCCCCTTCCCACCTGGCCCAGAGGTCCAGGGAAAGCCCAGGGGCTAAGCATCCTGGCCCCGGTTCAACTCACCAATGGACACGCCGCAGTGGGAGCCACAGAGGTTGATGTTGCTCTCGGAGATGGCCGCCATGCGGATCTGGTCGAAGGCTCGCGTGAAGAAGGCTGCGAAGGTGCTGCAGAAGGGCACGGTCCTGCTGCGTGTGGCACAGCCCACGGCGATGCTCACCTGGGGGTGGAGCAGGGAGAGGGTGGCTAGGGGCTGTCATCTGGTGACGTAATTCTCCCCCTTCCCCAAGGGTGCCTGCGCACCATGGACTCCACAGTCTTTCCAAACACAACTCCTTCCGCTCGAAATAACCATGTGATTTGTCTTTTTAAAATCCTCACCAAGGATTTATTTTATTGATTTTTAGAGAGAAGGGGAAGAGAGAGAAACTTCGATCTTTGCAACCTGGGTATGTGCCACAACCTTTCCATGCACTGGATGGCACTCCAACCAACCCAACCACACCAGCCAGGGCTGAAAGAACCATTTCAAAAGTTCTCTGAAAACTACTGTCCTGGGGATCGTTTTCCCCCAGCAGCAAGCAAAGCCTTTCACAGAGCAGGCTAGGCCAGCTGGGTGCAGATGGTCCATCTTCCCAACCTATGCAATCCCCTCCCCCATCTCCTGGCCAACCCCGAGGCCTCTGCAGAGGCCAGTCCTCCCACCCTGCGTGCCTGGAGGCTCCAGCCCAGCAGCAATACAGGCGCTGGTTCCGGGTGGGCTGTCCCCGCACAGCTCGTGAAACCCACTGGGGACGTGAGCCCTCCTCCCCCAGATCCCGGGGCCTCTCAGCCCCCACATCCTGCCAGTCTAGGCTGGACTCTCCAGCTGCCAAGGCAAGAAACCACAGAGAGAGAACTTCAGGTTCTGCTGGAAAAACCTTGGACGTGTGAGTCAGTAGCCTCCGAGGAGGAAGCTCTCGGTCCCGGAAAGCCCGCAGGCCCAGCTGGGCTGCCTGGCCAGGAGAAGCGGGTGTTTTGACAAACAGGACAAAACATCCTTCCTATTTCACCACCTCCGTTCCTGATAAGGCCCTGTTAGCCCAGCTGTGCATGGAAGGGCTCAGCATTCGTGACTGGTGGGCCCACCGAGTTCCAGCCCACCCTCCACGTGGAAGGCCCTCTGCCCCAAAAGCCCACTCACCCCACCTGGCTCACCTGCAGCCCATTCAGCTCTTCCATGTGCACGTACCCAGGACATTACACCCGGGCGAGGCACACTCCACAAAGTGTGGCTACTTGAAGTCAAGGTCAGTACTGAGTCCTAGCTGTTCTGAGGTCTCCCTGGGTACCTAGGAGGTGCCTGGCACAGCCAGCGTAGCCGCCCAAAGGGGCAGAAGGGCTCGAGCCCTACCCCTGCACCCCTTAGACCTCTCCCCCAAGGCCGTGGCTGGCCCTGTGCCCACCTGCCCGCCCCAGCACCCACCATGTTCTGCTCGGCAATGTAGCACTCGATGAAGCGCTCGGGGTGCTCCTTTCTGAAGAGGTCCGAGAAGGTGGAGTTCTTGGTGTCCCCATCCAGAGCGATGATGCGGTCGCTGGCGTGGCCCAGCTTGGCGAGGGCCTGCCCGTAGGCCTTGCGGGTGGCTATCTGTGGGGAGGAGGGTGGGAGGGCTGAGCACCGCCGGGGCACCCGTGAGGGGCAGCTTAGAACCCTGCACAGCCCCTGGGGGACACTTTTTAGGAAGGAAAAGAAGAAAAACTGGGGCAGAAAAAGGAAGCTCAGTAACACACGACCCTGTGAAGTTAACTTCCACAATGAACTGGGGAGGCCCTTGGCCAGCCCAGCCGAGGGGTCTGAGCTGCAGAAGATGTCCTAACGGCACCCGCCACTGCCCCTGCACACGAGGGAGGCTGTGAACTTGCCCCACTCTGGGCAGGAATACACTGAGTTTGGGAGTCAGAAAGCCTGAGGCCAGCTGCACAGATGGGACTCCCCCAGGCGAGGCCCCAGAGCAGGGCAGGCCTCCCTAGCCTTTGCCAAGCCAGGAGAAGGCCAGTCCTGAGCTCAGGCCAAGGCTGAGGGCCAGGGATGGGGGACTCAGGAGCTGTGTGCTTTGATCCCAGTGGTATCAGTAGCTTGCTGTGTGACTGTGGGCAAGTCCTTTGGCCTCTCTGAGCCTCTGCAGGTAAATGATTCCTGAGCTGGTTGTTTCCATGAAGGAACTAGCAGGAGCAACTCCTCAGGGTCCTCCTCGCCCTGAAATAACCCCTCTCCTCCCTTTCCCAGTCCTCTAGCTTAGACCCATCTTGGCCCCAACCTTGGGGAGCCAGAGAACCACGGCCACCCCACCAGCTCGTCTAGAAAAGCGAAGCCAGACTCTACCTTGTCCCCGACTTTGTAGCTGGGCGGGGTGGGCATGCGGATGTTGGTGATGTCCACCGAGGGGGCG
The DNA here is from genome assembly GCA_004026665.1 of Murina feae. NCBI lineage: Eukaryota > Metazoa > Chordata > Mammalia > Chiroptera > Vespertilionidae > Murina > Murina feae. The sequence continues at coordinate 14,768 of PVJC01033331.1, read as the reverse complement.
TCCTCCTGAGGGGGGGTCGCCAGGATCTTCTTTTTGCTCTGGATCTGGCTCTGGATTTCCTGGATGACCTGGTCAGCCATGTTTTTGGGAAGGGGCTTCCCATGCCAAGACTCCTTATCTTCTACCCCTGCGGGTGCCATGTAGGAGGGCAGAGGGCCAGGTGAGACGGATGGGTACTCCCAGAGGGCCAGGAAACTACTCCGTGAGGCCTGGCCCCCCCACCCGGCGAGGGACTCAGAGGAGAGGGAGGAACAGTGTCATCACCGTCAAGCAGAGCCCTGTGCCGGGCCCCCTGAGGGTCAGGACTCTATGCGCCGTGTCCTCATGGACCGGACCGACACCTCCTCCTCCCAGCAGCTCACAGCCAGGTGGGGAGGGAGCAGGCACAGGCAGATCGCCCTGTCCCATTCGCTTCTGTCACCTCCCCAGCCCGAGCCCACGGAGAGGCATGTGCTGTAGAAATCCTACTCAGTTTCTTGGCCAGGTTGGGATCCTGGCCATCAGGAGGGAAAGCTGAGGCCTAGACAGGGCAAGCACTGCCAGGTCACCTGTAACAGCTGTGAGCCACAGAGCGGGCCCACAGGACCACCAGGCCCTGTACCTGAAGCCGCCTTAGCTGGGCGGAGCCACGGACAGACCCTCCGAGGCAGCACTCAGCAGCCCCACGGACCCCCAGGTCTCCCCTCAGAAGCTCCAAGGTTTCCAGAGAAGCCACGCCCCCCAAGCGGGGGCACAGCCGGGGCACATGCCACAGGAAGCCAGCCCACAGCCTGCAGTTAGGCCTCTAGTGCCACAGACTTGCTGTGTCCACACTCAAGTCCCTGACCACTTCTAGCCCCATTTCCCCACCTGGGTGCTGGGGAGCAACATGCTGGCATCATGCTCATGCCTAGCGCAGGAACCATCTGCCAGATCCTCCCGGCTCTCCACCCGCACTGGCCTCTGCTCACCCCCTCACCTGGGGGGAACCCAGGTCTTTCCGGGGCCCTGCTGGCTCCTCAGCTCAGGGCAGACAGCTGGGGCTGTGGAGAGTGCTCTGAGAGTGCCAGCCAGGGATGGTCTCCTTTCTCCTTGACCACAGACCCTCCCCATCCCTTCTCTCCTGTCTGCATATGCCCTCAGCCAAGGCCAGCCTGGCCTGGATTTGAATCCTAAGCTCAGCCACACTGACCACTGAGTCCCCAGCCAAGGTGCACTCACTACGGCCATCTCCCCAGACACATGACCTTAGAGAAATGCCCCCTCTTGTGGGAACCCCCACCCGCTCAGTTGTAGCCACGGGGCCCATTCCCAGGGGCAGCAGGGAGATGCGTGCATACGGACCCGAGATCCCGCGGCCCTTGAAGGTCTTGGCAATGATGGCTGTCGGCTGGTGCTTGGCCTGGCTAAAGGCCTTGCAGAGCTCCTCCACGCTGTGTCCGTTCACGATGACGGTGTGCCAGCTGGGGACAGAGAGGGGGCAGTGAGGGGCAAGGACCAGTGCCCAGGGACCCTGAGAGGGGCTCCCAGGGGAAGGCCTCGGGAAGCCGGGGAGTCTAAAATATGCTTGTTTTCTCTTTTCACATCCTTCCACTTCCTCTTACTCACTTGGTACAGATCTTCCTCTCTCCTGTCATTCAAAGCTTACTCCAATTATTGCCACTCTTGTGCCTCATCTTCTCATTTCCTACTGAAAGCTGCTTTTGGGACGATGCACTGGGTTTGGAATCTGTTAGATTCTTGATGAACGTTTTGGCCTGATTTTCATTTGTCTGATCACTCCACAGGTACTGGAACTTTTTAAACGCATCCACACAGGGCCCTCAGCCCTCAGAGCCCTGCACAGTCCAGGCCAGAGTCCTCCAGACTCCTCAGCCGGGACGGAGCCCTGGCCCTGGGCCCTCCGAGCCCTCACTGCAGAGTGGCTTGTATTTGAGGTGAGCGCCCCGCTGGCTGACACCCACTCACATGGACCTCCCTGCTTTGCAACACGTGACTGAATTCACAAACCCTTTCTCCCATCTCACCAGGAGAGGGCGCTGGTCTCTCCCACAGGCCGGCTGACACTGGGCACAGGAGGCAGCCGGAGGACCACGGTTCAGACCCCTTCAGCAAGTGTGGTTCACACCGTGAAGCCCCCCCACCCCCACCCAGGAGCAAAGTGAGAATGTGTGAGGTGTCACGTGCGGTCTCAGAGCTACCGTGCCACACGGCCACACAGAGGAACTCACTTTAAAACTGGGCCTTCGCCCACAAATCCACGAGGTGGCCTGGGCTGCACTTGAAGCCCAAATGCCCCAAGTCTGAAACTGGGTCAAAACCTGGAAAAGGGACTCATTCGCCTGCGGCCTCAGCCCCTGCACCTGCAAGCTTCCGGCACCATGGCTCCCGCGCTGGGGGTGCCGGCCACGGCCTGTACGTACCCAAAGGCCTCGCAGCGCTTCTGGTAGATGTCCAGCTGGTGCTGCAGCGGGGCTGGGTCGCTCTGGCCCAGGCGGTTGATGTCAAGGATGGCAACGAGGTTGTCCAGCTTATAGATGCCGGCGAAGGCCATGGCCTCCCACACGGAGCCTTCCGACAGCTCCCCGTCTCCCAGCAAGCAGTAGACACGGTAGCTGCGGACAGGTGGTGGGGATGAGGCCGGGGCCTGTCCCTCCCCAGGAGCCTGCGCTCTGGGTCAAGGAGCCACCCCCCGCGACGTGCACGGACGCCGGCAGGTGCCTGGTGCCCACGCCAAGTCCACACCGTGAGGAAACGGCTGTGGAGGAAGCTGTCAGGAGCTCCACAAAGTACTGGCTGCCGAGAGAGAGCTCCAAGAGGCAGCAGTCTGGTCGGTAAGATGCAGGGCAGCGGGGTTGTGGGGGCACAAGGAAAAGGCATGTTCACCAGGGCCAAGGACTCCCATGGGCAGGAGGGCCTCCAACTGCCCGCTGCGGGGGCACCCGCCCCCCCCCCCACCAGGAGTGCTGGGGGAGCCCGGGACTCGCTGGAGGGCCAGAGGGAAAGGGGTCTTTCTGCTCGAAGAAGCTGGGCTGGGGGAGGGGGGGCTGAGTGGTGTGCCAAGCAGCACCCTAGAGGGAGGCCTCAGGTAAAGAATCAGCACCAGCTCCCGAGGGGGCTCAGGCTGTGACGAGTGCCTCACATGGCCTCTCCCAAGAGTCCGAGGCTGGGTCCTGCCCAAGAGGAGGGGCTAGGCCTGCGCTTTCTCCACCCCAGGGCCTCTGCTGCCCTTAAAAGGCAACCACGGTCTCTTCAAAGGCAGAGCGACACGGTCAAAAGAGCTCTGAACTGGGTGCTACCCAACTGACGGGACCTTCCCTGGACCTGGGGAAGGGGGGCACCAACGGGGTGAGGCTAGAGGTAGGAAGACCAGTTCAGGGATCTGACCCCCCCCCACCCGTTCCCAACACCTCCCAGATGTGAGGGGATGGTTGAGGAGCAGCAGCCACAGGCACAGAAACAGCAGCCCCACCCGCAGGCTGGCAGGGGGCATCCTAGCAAGGTGCTGGGCCCTAGACCACTAATCCTCCAGGGAATGTCAAGGCAGTAGTCATTCTAGAACACAGACAGACAAGGACACAGGCTCAAGCGTGAAGGGGCTCGTCTGAAGGCTGCAGTTGGGAGCAGCTACGCGGGGATTCGGTCTGACTGTCCGCTCCCTACTGTCTAGGAAGGCAGGCACGGGGGGGGGGGGGGGGGGGGGGGGGGGGGGGGGGGGGGAGCCGCAGGACTTGCCAGTGTCCAGCTGCAGGGCCAGGGAGTGGGGCTGGTGCCTGGCTGGGCTCAGTGGGGACACCGCTGCCCTGCGGCTGCAGCAAGAACCGGTCCTGGAGCCAGAGGAGGGGCGGGCACAGCCATGGCACTGTCAGCATGACTCAGCACTTGCACAGGCCCCGCAGGTTAAGGAGGAGTCCCCCATTTTCCCCTCTGTGCCTTCCAACAGGCCAGGCCACCAGCTCCCTGGCCGGGAGCACAAGGTCCCAGGGCCCACACTCAGGCGCTTATCTGAAGCTGCGCCCTGCGGGTGCAGAAACTCCTGAAGTCTCCAGCCTGAAGGGACGGAGCCAGAGGCCTGCAGGGAGCCACTTCCACGGAAAGGAATTCCAGGGAAAGCAGACTGGCTGCTTTCCCAACACACACCCACTTCCGAGGAAGCCCAGAGGCTCGGGTCAGGAGGGCATCCTGCTCTTGGGGAAAGACACTGGACCCCACAGAAGTCAGGCTCACCCCAAGCTCTGAGTTACCACCCTACAGGGAAGGGACCCTCAACAGAGGGCCGTTTGTGGCAGAGGTGTTTGCAAACCTCCCCAAATGTCCAACCAGAGGACTGCCCGAACGGGCACAGCAGGCCCATAGGGCAGAACGCCCCGCAATCACTGTGAGAAACGGCTCACGATGTTCAGCTTTTTCTAAAGAGCAGAACGTACAGGGCTGCACCTTTGTAAGTTTTCCTCACGACAATGAGGAGGAAATCCAATACACTGAGATTTAAACGGGGGAGTGGTGAGGAAGAAAGAAGCTTATAGATGCCAGCGAAGGCCATGGCCTCCCACACGGAGCCTTCCGACAGCTCCCCGTCTCCCAGCAAGCAGCAGACACCGGAGCTGCGGACAGGCTCAGTGCAGCGAGCGTCCACCCATGCACCAAGAGGGCGCCAGCTGGATTCCCGGTCAGGGCACATGCCTGGGTTGTGGGCTCAATCCCCAGTAGCAGGTGAGCAGGAGGCAGCCAATCAACGACTCTCCCTCTCTCTCATATCAATAAAAACATATTTTAAAAAATAGTGAAGAAAATGCCCATTTCTTTTTAATGCTTTTCTATATTTTTCAAATGAGCATTTTAATCAAAACAAAATTGTTAAAAAAAATATGAAAGAGTCCGTTTGATGCATGGTCCCTGTTGGTGGCTGGGCAACATGCTTGAGGCCAAGCCTGGCATGGCCTGATAACCCCCTAACACTCTTATCTCCCCCCCAGCCCCTTCACGTATAGTCCCAGGCCCTGCGCCTTAGCCAGCCCTGCTGCTGGGAACCCAGCCGAACCCCTTCTCCCTACACTGGTTCATTCCTCTATGTTAGGGCGAGGAAAAGACCCTTCATGGGGCATTACTTCAAGCAGCTTTTGACACTAACTAACTTGTGTCTCTGGTCCTGTGCCAAACAAAATACTCTTAAACATACACCCCATTCCTTATGATCCTCTTCACTCCACAGTGAATCACTTCTGGAGACTGAAGGCAAATGCTGTGCAGCCAGGTGACACCTCACAGCCCAGCCACCTCCTGAAGAGCAGTCTCAGGAGCCCCTTCCCCTGCACACAGGGCTCATCACAGAGTGGCATCCAGCCAGGCTCCCTGCAGCCACCACCACACTCCCACTGCCAGGGGTGGGCTGTAGGGCACTGGGGAAGCCCTGGCTGCGCAGCTGGGCCCTTCCTGCCACCTGCAGGCCAGGCTCCATCAGCCTCTCCTGTAGGAAGCGTCCTACCCACAGGGCTCCCTGAACCTCCTAGGCTTTGCTTGGGCCCCTCAGAACAGTCTGAGGACTCGGAACATGGACTCAGGATGCAGGGCTGCATGCCCTGGTTTCAATCCAGCCTCCAACACACCTTACCTCAGGTTCCTCATCGGTGGGAGGAGTGACTGTGCTCAGTCACCACTCAGCCCATAGTGGGGGTTATCAAGGAGAAAACCTCCCAGGCTCTGAGCACTGAGTGCAAGGCCCCCGATGGAAATGCGTAGAGACCAGGTGACAAGTGATCTCCTTAAAGCCTGCAGCCAACACTTCCCCCTGCCCCCCCAACAGAGACCGGGCTGCAGGTCACATGGGGACACACAGACAGCCTTGTCTACCTCCACCACCTGGCACTGAAGCAGCAAGCCTGTGATCAGATCACCTTCTCCAATGTTTGTGTCTTCCCTGGCTGACAGATGGGGTCAGGGAAGCCCAGGACCCTCCAGAACCCACCATCTTCTCCCTTCCCAACATAAAGGCAAGCAGCAGGGCCCGAGCTTATGGCACTCAGACAGACGCTCGGGCCCACAGAGACTTCCAGGGTCTGAGAACCAGGCTTGAGGGTGACACAGGAACTCACCAGCCAAGGCACTTTGGACAAAGAGCACGTGGCCAGGAGCATGGGCCCTGGGCTCAAGTCTGGCCCCACCAGTCACTTCAACGCACTGAGGGCGTCCCTTACTCCTTGGAGCCTATTTCCTCCTCTGGTCACGGGCAGGCCTTGGGCCACACACGTCCTGTTACTCAGCTCCGACTCAGGTAAGGGGGAGGGAGGGCCTGGTGGCAACCGTGAGGGCTGGACCCCTCCCAAGACTATCGCGGGTGGGGGCGGGAGCATTACCTGGCTTTGTCGAAGTATTTGCCCGTGTAGGCCATCCCGCAGGCGGCCCCAAGGCCCTGGCCCAGGGAGCCCGTGGCCACGTCGGTGAAAGCTTGTTTCTATCGTAACAGAGAGCCACAGTCACTCACAGGGGAGAGGAGGCAGCAGCTCACCTCCCGGGCCCTGCAGCCCCAGCTACGCGCCCACCCAGACGTAGCCACGCGCCTGGGTCTGTAGAAGGCTCTGCCGCCAGGGAGGTGTGACCTCAGGCCAGAGTTCCCTCATGTGTAAGGGGGGGCCCACATCGTCCAACTCACACACAGTGGCCAGAATTCATGACACAACTGACTGAATGCTTGACCCTAGCGGGTGCCCAGATTTGGGGGAGGGGGGGAGGGGAGGGGGAGAGTGAGTTCCCATGGTAACCCATGAACTCCAAAAACCTGCAGGGATTAGCACCCTGAGGAGCAAACTGGGTCCCTTCCCTGGTGCACCACCAGCATCCTGCAACCCCCTCCCTGACCCCTTCTCCCGAGCTGCGTCTATATGGCCAGGGAGGGCCGTGGAGAAGGGAAGCTGGGTGCTTGGTGCTTCAGGAGAGTTTATCTCTGCAGCTGACCCAGAGCACCTCGAAAGGCCTCACCCTTCAGCACCAGCTTGGGGTGAACGGAGCGAGCCCCGGAAATACCCGCTTCTTTCCTTCCTCCTATCAATGCCCTCCTCCATCTTTTAATACCCCCGGTTCTTCAGCGGGCACCCCCACCCCCCTGCTGACATGCCGCGGGAAGCAGCAAGTGGAGACAGAGGCCTGTGCGGGTCCTGGTGGGGTACACTTACCGGGACAGGGTGCCCGTCCAAGTCGGAGCTGACCTTCCTCAGGTTCAGCAGCTCTGCCTCGGGCAGGAAGCCGGCTTCAGCCCAGACGGCGTACAGGATGGGAGCTGCGTGACCCTGCCAGGGATGGACGATGGAGGGAGGGGTCAGGTGGCGAGCTGTGCCCACCGCACACTGAAACCTGGGCCTGGCGAGCCTGCCGGCCCGCGTAGTAAAGGCCACTTCCCCGGCTCTCCTCGCCTCCAGCCAAGGCCGCACAGGCCCCAGGACAGGTGCAGGGAGAGCACAGCTGCGAGGCCGGCGGAAGCCAACACCGCAGCAGGCAGCTCGCCGCCCTAATCCCTGGCTTCTGGCGCGTGAGCAGGCTTGGACAGACTTCTAAGCTAGGATGCCCCAAGAGACAAGAGGCCTGCCTGGTACTGGTGGATTCCAGGGTTTGTGGCATGGCTGCCATTCTTGTGCAGGAGAGGCAGCACCAGGTGCCCCATCCCAAACCGCACGGCAGCGCACCACCACTCCTGAGGGAGCGGGCTGTGGTCCAAGGGTGCTGGCACAGCACAGGAAAACGTGCGCGAAAAGCCACAAGCCCTAGCCTGTTTGGCTCAGGGGATAGAGCGTCAGCCTGCGAATGAAGGGTCCCAGGTTCGATTCTGGTCAAAGGCACATGCCCGGGTTGCGGGCTCGATCCCCAGTTGAGGATGTGCAGGAAGGAGGCAGCTGATCAACGATTCTCTCTCATCACTGATGTTTCTATCTCTCCTTCTCCCTTCCTCTCTGAAAGCAATAAAAATATATTTTAAAAGAAGCCACCAGGCTGCACCCAGACCTGGACTCAAGGCCTGCGTGTGGCAAACAGGCACAGCCCCTGGCAGACCGTTTCCATGGTCCCCCATGAATTCAGTCACATAGTCCTTAACTTGGGTTATGTTTACCGGCTGGGCCTGCACAGAGCAGAACATCCAGGGAAGGGCTGGGCCTGCTTACAGGGGTCGGGGGCCCCTTGGAGACGGCTCACTGCCAGCACCTTCTCAGGGTCCAGGGCCCAGGACACCCAGCCCCGGGGAAAGGCGCAGGCCGGGCTCCTACCTTGGAGAGCACAAAGCGGTCGTTGTGAGGGTTCCGGGGGTCCTGGGACTTGTAGCGCATCGTGTGGAAAAAGAGCACAGCCATGATCTCCGCAGCGCTGCAGCATGAGGTGGGGTGGCTGTGGCCCAGGAGAGACGGACACGTGCATTATGGCCCTGGACCCCAACCTACAGGGCTCACCCTGGCCCCATGGTAGAGGCCCAGGGGGTGCATGTCCCAAGGGGTTACTGAGAGCCACATGCCCCTGCTCCCTGGAGTCACACCCTCCCAGGGACAACAGTTCACACCCTCCGAGTCACACAACTGGAAACGCCTGGGGCTAGAGTAAGAAAGGAGGACTCAGGAGACTGGGCAGGCTCGCACAGACTCAGTGCAAGGCAGCACCGTGGCAGAGGTGTGGCTGGTGCCGGGGGAGCCCCGTGCTGGCCTTGTGGCTCCTAGCAGGAGTCAGGGTTCAGCAGATGAGGAACTGTGCTCCCCCTGTGGCTAACCAGTGAGCTACATCCCAGTGGGACTGTCCTCCCAAGGCCAGGGGTGCTGGTCCTGAGGCCACAGGCAAGGGGTAAGGCGCTTGGGCTCATGGAATTACCACAAACTGCCCAGCAGCCTCATGGGGCTGGTATTCTGACAACTCGGGCTCTAGGCTCTCGGATGGCATCAGCGGGCTACTCGGCAGCTTTTCAGTGGCATTCTGAGGGCCGGTGTAGCCAAGAGGAACCATGCTTTAGTGCAGAACTTAAAAGGCAAAACACACGATCTCATCCACCAACGCTACAATCATCATAAAGATATAAAAATCCCTTCTGCCTGTGACAAAGCTGAGGCAGGGCTGCCCCTCCAGCCCTGGAGTGGTGGGGCCAGGGGTCCCCCTTGTGTCCTATTAATTGCACAGTAATCTGAATGGCTACTGAGCAAAGGAATTAACAATACGAAGTGCAAGATTACACCCAGGGGTGGGACTTGTGCAAGTTCAGGTCTCTCAGGACCCACTCGACTACTCTAGTCCCTGCCCCTAGGAATGGGGCCAGAGGTGGGGGTTCCTGCTGGGCCATGGAAATCCGCGGCTAACCCTGCCTGAAGCCCTCCTGCCCACAGTTTCATTGAGGGAACGTGCCCCCACATCACTCCACCATGCAGCTCCATGAGGCCCTTCCCATTAAAACACGTCCAATGCCAAACCCAAGGGCACATGCATCATCTGGAGCTCACATATGCCTCCCTGCTCCCCTGCCAGTCGCCCCCTCCCCCCGCCCCCACCCTGCCACCAGGTTAAGGGTGAGTGTGACTCCCAGCGCAGACACATTAGTAGAGAAATTCAGAACTGTCCATGCTGGTTTAGTGCCCACATTCCCAGCACACAGTCGTCTTATACTTAACCATTCCCACGAGCGCCTTGGTCATGGGGAAAAGATACTAGACCTGAAAGAGGGAGGTGAGGAAATGTGAGCGAGGAACTTCCCTGCCTGGCAGGGACCCAGATGCCTCGACCCCCGTGCCAAACTTCCGCTGGAGGACATCGCGGTCAGGCTGACCTCCTGCCCTTCCCGCCTCCAAGGGCAGCCCGGTCCCTGAGGAATCCCCTTTCACAAGTCTTGATTGACCCCGTTACGAGAGCAGTGGGGGAAGGGTGTGGGTCGACAGAGGGCCACACAGGTCTGAGGGGAAAGGAAGGCAGGTGAGCGGCTGTGCCTGCCCAGCCCGCATTGTGATCCGGGGTGACGTCGCACTGCTTGCTGTCAAAGATAAAGAGCGAGCTGCAGTATTTTACCTCTTCTAAAGCTTATATCTGGCCACACTGCTTCACACCCACCAAACACAAACATACAGAATAACGGATCCTGGGGCCCAAGTGTCCGCCTCCCTCTTTCAGGGACCTTCCTCTGCCAAGTGTCCCAGTGCAGGTATGAGCTGTGTGACCTGAGCAAGCGCTTCCCCTCCCTCCCTCAGCTTCTTCACTTGTAAATGGGGCAGCGATGGGGGACAGGGAGAGGGGAGGCATCCAGGAGTCCCAGTAAGATAATGTGTTTGAAATGCCCAGGTTCACCAGTCTCCACCATTGGCTGGAGGACCAGATGCCAAACCTCTCACAGCCTCCTCATCTGCAGGCTGGGAGCTGACACCCTCACCCCCACCCCACCCCACCCCAGGGCAGGAAGGAGGAAAGAAATAAGTCAAGGACTGAGACAGGGCTCTATAAACTGTAAAGGGTTGAGCACACAGGAAATGCAGTTTGCTTTTTTAAGTATAACATACTTTTTAATTCAACTGAACAAATACGAGCGATTTGAAATGCATTGCTGCATATACAAAACTGACTAAATGTGGTGCTAATACCTGGAAAACTCACGTGCAATATAATTCTAATGCAGCCCAGGCAACAAAAAGCGCTAAAGGAGGTATAAGAATATAGCAGAAAAAAGAAATTAAACTGACCAAGGACAAAAGGGAACTTGTAAATGTATTATAAAAAAAAAAAATACTGTAACAGTTACTTTAACACGCAACCTGTTAGAGGGCCTTCAGGGCTGACAACCTATTGAGTCTGTGGCCTCAGGGCCTGAGCTTTTCCCTGCAACCCAGGTCTCCCTGGTGGAGACAATTATCCAGGGGGCGTGTATGCCACTCCCATGGACACATACTGGCTGGATACAAGTGGGGGTGGCGTCAGGGTGGGGGCACTGCAGGGTCCTTTACCCAAGACGCATGGGAGTTACAAGTTGGTTCAAAATCCCTGCCTTGGCCTGAACAATCCACTTACAGTGCCAGCTAGTTCAGTCTCTGAAGGTGATGCTGAGCTTAGAGCTAGGCCTAAATAAGTGACATTTCTCAAAGACATCCCCACTGGGAGGAGGGGCGCACATCCTTCCGATGTTCCCTGGCCACGGGGGGTGTCTCGCATCTCATTAGCACTCACTCTGCCTGCTCACAGGCGTCCCTCCAGGAAAAGTGGAGAGAAAACCCCTCGCCCCTCTCTGGGCTCCCCTCCATTAACAAATTAACCAGTGGAGGCCGACAGCTCCCACCACACACACTGCTGAGTCACAGGGACTCATCACGTGGCTTCTCGGCAAACGAACCAGGAAGGCCAAGCACCTCCAACAGCCCCAGGGAGGTCACCCTCAACGCTTACAAGTAAAGAAAAAAGCCCATTATGTAGAAGAAATAAGTACCTTAAGGAGAAAGCAAATACAAAACGGAAGAGCGGAAAACCATTAGCTGAGATTCAACTCAAAAAGTTAGAAAAATAAAGTGGGCTCGAAGACAGCAGAAAGAAGGTAAAGAACAAAAATGTATGAAATAGGGAGTAACTATACAATTAAAAAAAAAATCAAAGCCAAGAGTTAATTAAAAAAAAAAAAAGACTAAAATTTAGCAAGCTTCTGATAAGGCAGGATCCAGGAAAAGAAAAAGGCAATGTTAGAAATGAAAGAGAAAGAAAGGCATAGGAATAGATGATAAAATATGCTAAACAACCTGATACAAAAAAAAAAAATGTAAAAAAGGAAAAAAATAACTTACCAAACCTGACTCAAGAAATAGAAAACCTGCCCTGACCGGTTTGGCTCAGTGGATAGAACATCAGCCTGCGGACTGAAGGGTCCCCCAGGTTCGACTGCAGTCAGGGGCATGTGCCTTGGTTGCGGGCACATCCCCAGTGGGGGGTGTGCAGGAGGCAGCTGATCGATGTTTCTCTCTCATCGATGTTTCTGACTCTCTATCCCTCTCCCTTTCTCTCTGTAAAAAATCAATAAGATATATTTTTAAAAAAAGAAAAGAAATAGAAAACCTGAGTAATCTTTTAACCATTACAACGAAACCAAATCAAGAGCTACAGATGCACATTCCCTAAGGCCCAGCAACTCAGCTCTTGGAATGTGCATCACGCAGCTATGAGACACACACACTGGGAGGTCCCTGCGCGGTGTGTGTCGGCCAGACCTGGAAACCACCACTGTCCATCGACAGCATAGATAATCGCAATATATTCAATAGTAAATACTAGGCAGCAGTGAGAATACGCGAACTACACAGCCCCAACATCAACACCACCTCACCAACACAACCTGCACTGAATAAGGACCTGTGTAGCAGAAAAGACCACGGTTGACGAACACGTACAGATGTTCTAAAAAAGGAAAGCAAAGGACTGATAATGCAAAATTCAGGGTGCAACTGGTTCTGGGGGAGGAGGGTGCCCGCCCAGGAGCCCAGGAGTTCCTCAAGTACTGCAACGTCCTAGTTCTTTTTCTTTTTTAATCCTCACCTGAGGATATGTTTTTATTGATTTTTAGATAGAAAGAGAGAGAACCATCAATCAGTTGTCTCCTGCATGCGCCCCAACCGGGGATCAAACTGCCAGTTTTTGGTATATGGGTTGATGCCCCAGCCAACGGAGCCCCCCAGCCAGGGCTGTAATGTCCTAGTTCTTAACCCTGCCAGATCTGAGGCCCTGAACCTAACTGTCCCTTGAACCACACAAAGTCGATTCAAACACATGGGGGCAGACATTGGCAATGGCTAACCATGAGGTCTGACCACAACTGGTTGGTTATTTTTAGTTTGTGACGCATTTTTTTTCACGTACTAGGCAAAGTGCCTAGGCAAAGTGGTATAGCGGCAGATTCGGAAATTACCGAAAAATCAATACAGCGGTCTGGTAGGATTAAGCCTGGTGGTAGATACATACAAGTTCATTATTTGTAATACATGAATAGTATATTATATTTTTAATGCATATATTGATTAAACACACACACACTCAGGCTAGAGTCCCAGGAGGCCAGGGAGGAAGTGAACCTCAGAAGCAGTCCTTGGACTTTGAAATGCCCTGACTTCCTGCCTCGAAAAACTCCACCTCCAGCCTCCGAAGGTTCCTTCAGAGCTCTGCCCCATGCCACCTCCTCCAAGAAGCCCTCCTTGACCACACTTGCCACCACCTGACCTTAGGTGGCTACTTATTGTCCGTCTATCCTACTGCAAGTCGAGCTCCAGGAGGGCAGGAGGGCAGGAGGGCCTTCGAGCCATCTCACTGCTGTCTCCCTGGGCCTTAAGAGCACCTGCATGAAGTGCACAAACGAATGCATGGTGTGTCCCGGTTTCCTCACTGTAAAATGGAGACCTTAACAGAATCTGCCTGGGGGAGGTCGTGTGGGTAAAGGGCTTGGCACGGTGCCCAGGCAAATGGCAACAGCTCAGTAAATATTGGCTCTTCACATACCAGGGATGGAGTCTAACCTCCTCAGTCTGAGGATAGGCCCTGTAAGGTCCACAGAAGGGAGCTCACGGGCCCAAGGTCACACAGTCTGCCCACAGAAGAGCTAGGACAAGAGCAAAAGAAGGAAATGAGGAAGGGATAAGCAAAATGTGGTCTATGCACACGGTGGAATAGTTGGCAAGCAAAAGAAATGACGTACAGATTCATGCCACAGCCTGTGTGGCTGCCCAAACGTCTTGCTAAACAGAAGAAGCCAGATCCCCAAGACCACATTCTGCCGGCATTTACACAAAATGACCAGGAGAGTTCGACACAAAGGAGGTGAGTGGTTGCCTCAGGGCTGGGATTAAAGGTGGGGATGGGGAGTGACAACACGTGAGCACAAAGGGATCTTGGAGTATAAAGTGCCCTAACATTAGAGGTGGTAAATTCACTAAAACTTACTATAAAAATGGCTGTCCACTTACTAAAGCCACTGAACTGTAAACTTAAGATGCTATGATCTGCAAATCAGACCTTAATAGAGCTATTAAAGATTTGTTTTTAAAAAGAAAAAGGTGCTAAGAGCCCAGCCGAGGTGCCCACACCCCTTTGCCCAGTTATGCAGCCTTCAGAGCTTATATCCAGCCCAGGGGTGCCACTGGCTCGTGAGCAGGAACCCCAGTGCGAGCCAGGCCACCCAGGCTCCCACCAGTCCACCCCTCTGCGTGGACTCCACCTCACGGTTCAGGGTAAGAGCACAGTCTGCCGAAGGACGCGGCTCTGTGGCAATGGGGAGCCCCGGATTTGTGGGAGCAGGCTCCAGGGACAACAGGCCTGCCTAAAGCAGCAGAGCCTAGGGGTCAGAGCTGTGACAAGGCCGCAGTGTGGTCAGCTCATGAGAACGTCTCAGCTAGACCCTAACCCGGGGACGGCACCTAGTTTTCAGCTCCAGGAAACACTGGCCGTCAGCCCTGCTGTTAGAGCCGCTTGAGCAGAGGACCCAGTCCCCACCGGGCAGCCAGGTGTCTTCACAGCGGTTGGGCAACGCCGCTGCTGCTGGAGCAATCTCAACAGGCTTCACTCTTGCCTCATTCAGGACGGGGCAAGGCAGCCAGAATGCAGAAGCAGCCCCTCCTCCCCCGCATGGTTTTCTGCCCAAGGACCTGAAGGGGGGCCTGGGCCATGAAGGCGCGCCCTCGGCACTCAGCTAACGCATCCCTATATGCCAGAGCTAAGTACAGGGATGTACTTCCAGCCACTTCAAAGTCACATGTGAACCTACAGCCTGGCAGGCGCGGCTCAGTGGCATCAACCTATGAGCCAGGTCACGGTTCGATTCC
>PVJC01033330.1:0-19425 GCA_004026665.1 Murina feae | reverse complement strand
AAGACAAACAATCCAATCAAAAAATGGGCAAAGGACCTAAATAGACACTTTTCAAAAGAGGACATTCAGAAAGCCAAGAGACATATGAAAACATGCTCAAAGTCACTAATCATCTGAGAGATGCAAATCAAAACAACAATGAGATACCATCTCACACCTGTAAAAATGGCTATCATCAATAAATTGACAAATGACAAGTGCTGGAGAGGAGAAAAAGGAATACTCGTGCACTGCTGGTGGGAATGCAGACTGGTGCAGCCACTGTGGAGAGCAGTATGGAATTTCCTCAAAAAATTAAAAATGGATCTCCCTTTTGACCCTGTGATCCCACTTCTGGGAATATATCCTAAGAAACCAGAAACACCAATCAGAAAGGACATATGCGTCCCTATGTTCATAGCAGCACAATTTACCATAGCTAAAATTTGGAAACAGCCTAAGTGCCCATCAGCAGATGAATGGATTAGAAAACCGTGGTACATCTACACAATGGAATACTATGCTGCTGTAAAAAGGAAGGCGTTCTTAGCATTTGCAGGCGTATGGATGGAGCTAGAGAACATAATGCTAAGTGAAATAAGCCAGTCAATGAAAGAAAAATACCACATGTCCTCACTCATCTATGGATAATAATAACCATTATAAACTGGTGAACAAAAAGAGATACAGAGGCAGAGCAGCATTAAACAGACTGTCTAATTACAGCAACAAGGACAGGGAGGACTGGTGGGGGGTAACAGATCAGCCAAGGGACTTTTATGCATGAATTTAAGCATAACCAATGGACACAAAACACTGGGGGGGTAGGGGAGGCGGGCGGAAGGGCAGGGAGAAAAAGAGATATATGTACTAATCTTCGTAAAACTGTACGTAATTAATAAAAAAATTAAAAAGAAACTTACACATGGTGAAAAAAATAAAAATAAAAATCCATACAACACACTTAAATGTTATTCAGCGTGACTCCTTCTCTCTATTTAAGTAGGAAAGAAATAAACTGAAGAAATACCAGGGGAGAAATGAAACTCATAGACGTTTTCAAATCTGACTACGTGCTCTAAAGCGGGGGCTCAGGAAATAAGAAACAAACCCAAATGGCTTTGAGTTCCACCAAGGCCTGAATTCAGCTGAATATTTCTTTTGGCCTCACTTGCAGCATGACCTCCCTCTAGCTCTGGTGGATCAAGGAAAGTAGGTGCCTTTTCTTTGTCCTGCTGACTCTGACATCTGTCTCGGGGATGATTTTAACCATCAAAAAAGGGACCCAGAACTAGAAGAGTTATGCAGGGTGCTTCGAGGATGCCTAATTCTGAAAGTGCAAGCTCAGCACACTCCCATGGAGGTTGCCACATTTTGCAACTGGAAAAGTAAATGCTTTTTTTTTTTTTAATGCTAGACCATCTTCTGAGAGAAGGAGCCAGTATCTCCTTCCCTCAGGAGTGTCAGTTATAAGAAAAACTGTTCCTGCCCTAGCCGGTTTGGCTCAGTGGATAGAGCGTCGGCCTGCAGACTGAAGGGTCCCAGGTCCGATTCTGGTCAAGGGCATGTACCTTGGTTGCAGGCACATCCCCAGCAAGGGGTGTGCAGGAGGCAGCTGATCGATGTTTCTCTCTCATTGGTGTTTCTAACTCTCTATTCCTCTCCCTTCTTCTCTATGAAAAATCAATAAAATATGTATTTTTTTAAAAACTGTTCCTCCCTGTCAAGGCTGACCTCTGCACCAAGAGCTGGGGCTCATCTCACTCTTTGTAGGGCCAACGTGCAGACCTGCACGGTCCATCTAGTAACCACTAGCCTATGAGGTTCTTCAGCACCTGAAATGTGTCTGGTGTGAGCTGAGCCGTGGGAAACACACACTGGGTTTTGAAGACTTCGCATGTGGAAAAAAAACACAAAAAAAATCTCACTAATTTTTATATCAATTTTATGTTGAAAGGATGTTTCAGATACAGGTTAAATAAAACAGCATTAAACTTGATTTCACTGGTTTCTTTTCACTTCTTAAAATGTGGCTACTAGTAAGTCTCATTAGCTCACATATGTGACTTGCACTATATTTCTCTTTCTAAAATATTTTTTATTGATTTTTAGAGACAGAAAGGGAGAGAAATAGAAACTTTGATGAGAAAGATCGTTGATTGGCTGCCTCCTGCATGCCCCCTACTGGGGATCGAGCCTGGAACTTGGCATGTGCCCTAACGGGGAATTGAACCTCTTGGTTCCTGGCTGATGCTCAACCACTGAGCTACACCAGCCAGGTTGCACTATATTTCTATTGGACAGGTTGGTCTAGACTAGAGTTTGGCAAACTATTTTATGCAGTACTTGGCTGTTGCTGCATAAAAGCAGTCCTAGAACATAGAGAATATAGAAACAAATGAGTGTGGCTGTGTTCTGATGGAACTTCACACACAAAAGTAGACAGCAAGCCCCTCTGGCCCACAGGCTATACTTTGCTGACCCCTGGACTAGATTACATTCAGGGTCTGTGTTTCAAGAGTCTCTTCAGAGAATGTGCCCCTGGCCTCAGGAAGCAGGGCTGAACAATGCACCGGAGGTTCTGAGAACACGGCTACGAGTCCAAGTCCCAAAAGAAACTAAATTCCCTGACGTCAGGGTGATGGCAATGTCAGTTTGACGGTGATTAGAACTGGTGATCAGCCACTAGGCCTTGTGGCCCAGCAATAACTTTAAGGAAATTGAGACTTGGGTGTTAACTGCTGTGGAAAGAGAAGAAATCTGACTGGATGGATGACAGTCAAATTGATGATGGACACTGTGCAGCCCTGGTGTAAGGTCAGTACCACATGCTAGACCCCAACGACTCACCACATGGACCGGACAGGACTTGAATCATCTTTGCCCTTTTGCATCTATCCCTGAAGACCCCAGAGTGAACGCTGCCAATGGTTCACTGGATCAAACTGATGCATTCAGAAGAGACCCTAAATTCCTAACCTCAAGCCAGGGGGAGGTTGGTACAAGATTAATAACAGCATTTCCCCCCTTTCTCCTATTTTCACTTGCAAGTCCACTCTCCATACCACAAGCTGAATTATCTCTTTCCCCTTTTTTCCCCCCAGAATGATCTTTCTGAAATCTAAATCTGATCATGTAACTCACTTGTTCAAAAGCCCTGCAGCAACACCTCATGCCTTATCCTGCAGCACTAGGCTCTTCATACGTGATCCTGACCACTGGCGCCCCCCTCCGCGTGTCCCTCTGTCCCTCCATTTTATAGGCTCTTAGACCTAGGAGCACTGCTGGGGAAACGTCTGTCTTCCACTCCACTGTCAGTACCGCGACTGCAGGCTCTGTACTGGATTGTATTCTCAGAATAAGGCACAAACTGGGTACCCAATAAACATTTGAAGAACTGAATTTTGCTATTTGCTACTGAGCTCATTTCATTCTCTACACTGGGAGCTGAGAGTGAAAGAGGGAGAAAAATCAAAACAGCGGCACTAAGGGGGCAGCTCAATTGCCATGTACTAGGGAAATGCCTCGAGGAGCCTCGGACAGAGACAGGTGGCTGCTACAAGAACAACAGTGTAATGGCTGATGTTGTGTTGACAATCATCATGTCTTAAATGTAACAGATTCAACCTTTTAGACTTAGGGTACCAGCTTTTTAGAAACACATTTTATTTTTTAGAATAGTTTCCGATTTACAGAAAAACTGCAAAATGGTATAAAGAGTTCCCATATACTCCACACTCATTTTACACTATTATTAACAGCTTATATTACTATGGTACATTTGTTATAATTAATCAATCAACATTGATACATTATTCTGATTTTTTAAAAATTATTAAATGAAGTACATACTTTATTAAATAAAGTACAAAATTACTGAACAAGGTACATTACTATTAAATAAAGTACATACTTTATTTAGGTTTCCTTACTTTTTACCTAATGTGCCTTTTTCTCTCCCAGGGTCCTATCAAGATGCCATATTACATTTAGTTGTCATGACTTCCTCTCCTCTTGGCTGTGACTAGTTCTCAGCCTTTCCTGTTTTTTGATGACCTCGATGCTTTGAGGAGTAGTGGTCAGATATTTTGCAGACTGTCCCTCGGTTGATATATCTCTGATGTTTTTCTCATGATTAAACTGAAGTTACGTTTTTCGGGGGGAGAAGACCATAGAAGTGCCATTTTTATCACATTACATCCTACCATGTGCACGACTTAATACTGTTGATGTTGACCTTGACCACCTGGCTGAGGTCGTGTACTGGTTTTCTCCACTGTGAAGTCATTCTTCCATCTCTCCCTTCCCATACTGTACCCGTTAGAAGAAAGTCACTATGTGTAGCCCCACTGAAGGATGGGGAAGTTTTGCTCCATCTCCACGAGGATTAAGTATCTACAGAAATAATTTGGAATTCTTCTGCATGTGAGATTAGTTTCCTCTCCCCTATCTATTTATTTATGTGTTCCATCATTTATTTATATCAGCATGGATTCATGGAGATCTGTTTTTACACTTTGGGCTGTAATCCAATACTACTCTATTAATTCTGCTGCTCAGATTGTTCCAGCTTTGGCCATGGGGAGCTCTTTCAATTGCCTTCTAAGTCCCATCACTGTGGTTTGTTTTGCTTTTTAGCAATTCCTTACTTTTTGACATTATAACTAGTAAGATGTTCCAAGATCACCTTGTATATTTCCTGCCCCAGTCCTAGAATCAGTCATATTTCCAAGAAGCCTGGGTCTCTTTTCTTAGAGAATCGTATTAGAAACCAAGCTCTGGGTGCTAGCTGTGCTCATTGATACTGGTGTCTCATTGTTTCCCAGCCCTCTCTGCTATCCAAGCAAAGAGAACCATGTGTCTATACCAACCTGTGTACAGACATATATCTTGGAATATTTCTCTATGTGTAAAGTACCAGTTTTGACAACAAAGTCATTACCCTTCAGTGGATAAAAATTCTCTGACACATAGGATAATCTTACAACCTAGAATTTTACTTCAAACTAAAAGAATAGATGGGCTTTGGGGATATTTTGGTTTGTTTCATTCTTTTTAATATATATATTATTGATTTTAGAGAGGAATGGAGAGGGAGAGAGAGAGAGAGAGATAGAAACATCAATGATGAAAGAGAATTGGCTGCCTCCTGCAGATCCCCCACTGGGGATCCAGTACTCAACCCAGGCATGTACCCTTGACCAGAATTGAACCTGGGACCCTTCAGTCCACAGGCTGATTCTCTATCCACTAAGCCAAACCAGCTACAGCTGTTTTATTTTTTTTATTAAAAATTTATTTTAGAGAGAGAGGAATGGAGAGGGAGAGAGAGAAACATCAACTGGTTGCCTCCCATATGTACCCTGACCAGGGATAGAACTCACAACCTGGGTATGCATCCTGAGTGGGAATTGAACTATGACCTTTCAGTGTAGTGGGATATATTTCTCCAGCAGTGTCTAGTTTTCCTTTGCCCAAGGCCACAGCCCTTACTAGCTGCCTCTCTTACAGTCACAGCTGCATCACTTCCAAGGACCCCTTTGCCTTTCAGGATTAGGGGTGGTAACTGCTCCCTGTTTCTGCTAGCCCCAAGAGGCTTCACTATCCCTGTTGGATTGCCTGTATCCTTGTAAAAACTGCCTACATCAAACTCCCTAAAAACAGGTGAATCAGATTCTCAAAAGGGTCCATGACTCAAAAGAGGTGAAGAAGCCTATCGAGCAGAGGTCCGTGCAAAGGTTTGTGGGTATCAGAGGAAGGCGAGCTAGCCATAACTCGCTGGCTTCACGGAAGAGTGCTCCTCTCAAAATGTAAGTCAGATCAAGTTATTCCCCTGCTTCAATTCTGTAGTGGCTTCCCGCTGCTCTTAGAAGAAAGGCCACACTCCTTAAAACGGCCCACAGAGCCCTACCTCGTCTCTCCCTCGCTAATCTTACCCCAAACATTCTTTGTCTGCTCCCTGTACTCCAGCCACCCTGACCCTTGAGTTCTGCAGTTGCATCAGGTTCTCGCCAGCCCTGCAGCCTCTGCACATGCTATCCCTTCGGACTGAAAAGGACCCCCATCTTCTCTACTCAATCTCTAGGACTTGCTCCAAGTGACCCCCAGGCCAGGTCAAGTTCCGCTGTCACCTACCCAATAGGACCCTGAATCCCAACTTCAGAGCACTTAGTTCAGCTTGGAACACATTTTTGTGTTTTGTGTTTGACATTTATTAATGTCAGCCTCTCCCACTACACTGCAAATTCCATGTGGGATGGAATCGTGCCTATTTCTGTTTACTGTTGGTTCTTGGCACAGTGCACAATACATGAGAGATACTCGTGAAGATTTGTAGAGAGATGAATGCCTGAGTCAGATTGTGAAAGGTCAGTCTGCCAAGAAGCAGTTTGCCAGGAGTCTAAGAGGCCCCCTGAGGGCTTGGGAACTGGTTAACCCGCTCAGTATATCCTGCTTGGACTTTTCTTCAGCAACAAGCAAAGGCCCCCAATGCCTCCTTCCCAACCACAGGATGAAAATAAACCACCAACATTACCTTTACATCAGGGGTGAGAATCAACTCCAACTGGTTGTAAATCTCCTTGGGGCTGGGCAGCTGGTGCTCCATCGCCGTGGCCAGGAATGCCTCAATGTCTGTCAAGGCAGAGTCAACACCCTCTCGAGACTGGCACTTGTCTACAGCTTGGGAGGCTAAGAGGTAGATTCCCGCCTCACACCACCGGCTGACCTTTTGAAAAGAACACACAGTGCCCAGTGCAGTTAGCCTGACCACAGCTCCACCACCACAGTCCCTTGGGAGGTCTGAGCTCCTCTGGGTCTACCAGGACTCCGAGACACTAGGAATTTGTCGTGGGACAGCATCAAGTCGAGAGGACTAACTCCTGAAAATACAACTGTGAGGTGGACAAACCCAAACCAATTTTACATCTGCCCACTTCTCAGGGAAGTCACCCAACCTGCAAAATGAATCGTGTAAACATTCTGCCCTTTTCTACTGACAGTAATTCCTATTCCTCCAGGCAGACAAAGGCAAGTACTTCTAAGTTTGGTCTCACTAGAGAGAAATGTAACCAATGACTTTTTGGGTTGACCTTCTAGGCCACTTGTCTTACCTCCTAACTGGTTACAAGAGCACAGGGTAACTAATGAGGCATCAGACCTGGCCCCTACATGCTTTGCTTGCAGGAGAGACTGTCCTTTTAACAAAAACACTTTCCTCTGTCTGCATTTGCACTTACTGTCATTTGTTTTTACCAGGAAGCATCCAAAAATGAAAAGTTCTGAACTCAGAACAGCAGTACTCACATGTTCCAGAATGCTGGGATGAAACCAGGTAGGTGATAAATTCTAACAGTTCCACTTTTTAAAGATGTACACAGAAAGACAAGGGCCCTTGTGATGCCTGAATATTTACATGAGCTGCCAGAGCAAATACACCTGCACTTCCATTCCAGATGACCTGAAGGGCTACGTCAAGTAACTATACAGGGGGAAAGCACTCCAAAGGAGTTATCACTAAGTGGGACATTACAGGCAACTTAAATCTGTCTTTTATGTTCCCCCTAAATTATCTACATTGAATGTGTACTACTTTTAGAATAACAACAAAAAAACCAATAAAGATACTTAAAGGTTAATAATTATCACTGTGTAAGGATGAGAAGGGAGGTTGGATATGTAGGCATCCACCAGTAATTTCTCCCCTCCTCTTTCTTACATTTTTGGATTTTCAAAGTAATAGGAAATCATGCTTTAGTATATACTGTGAAAACTTTGTCTTGAAACATCATGCCTAGATCTGCAGAAAACATTAAGCTGGAGTCTTCTGCAGTCACAGCAACTACTTGCTTTCCCAGACACACACACACACACACACACACACACACACACACACTCAGCTCAGCATTAGGCTGTTATCTCTGGAGCAGATATGGACTGAGGGAAACAGTAGTTGATCCTGCAGAGAGCTCAGCCCACAGAGCAGGTCCTTCTCAGCAGTTTGCTTCTGAAACAGCTGGATCTCACTGATATTAAAATCCCTTCAGCACTGGGATGACGTAAATAGCCTGGGTGGGTGCCCCCAGGCACCACAGAGAAAGAGCTACAGGAATGGAGCTCCCCCACTCATGGCCATGAGCCATGTGCTGCCTGGGAACAGCTGACAGGGAAGGCTCCAAAAGTCACTGCCCCTGTTGACTGGGCACTTGTCCAAGAGATCACTGCCAAAGGGCACCAGAAGCTGCACTCCCGCCCTGTGAGCCCTCTGCTCACACAGCATTGCTGTCTAGTCTCTGGAGCCTGGAGTTTGAATTTGGCAGTCCTGACTTCAAATCTGCAATCCGCTATCTCTTCCATGTGTGGTCTCAGGCCGTCACTTATCCCAGGGTTTCTCAGTGTGTCCCTGTATCACCTGCACCATAATCACCTGGGCCCTTGCTGAAAACATGGATTCTACAACACCGCCCCAGATTTACTGAACCTCAGTCTCCAGAGTGGCAAACCAGGGAATTTGCAATATAGCAAGCTCACCTGGCAATTCTCATGCACTAAACGTTGCAACTCTTGGACTTAACCACGTTGAATATCAGTTTCTGCCTCTGTAAAATGAGGCCATTAATACCTTTTTCATAACTTGTCTTGAGGATTAAGTAGATGACATAATTATGCTCCCACTGGAGCATAACATAGTAGATCTTCTATAAATGGTAGGAGTGTATAAATGGTTATTATAACTTAAGCTTTTCCCAAAGGATGTCTTCAGATGAGAAGAAGCACTCTACAAATACAGGGCTCCGTCTCTGTATGCTTAAGGGGAATCAAAAAAATGTCCCACAGCGTAAAGCCAGAACACACTTTCTCTCTTTTTTTCTTTTTTTTTTAAATCCTCACCTGAGGATATTTTTCCATTGCTTTTTAGAGAGAGTAGAAGAGAGAGGGAAGGACAGAGAGAAACACTGATGTACATCAATTGGTTGCCTTCTGCATGTGCCCCAACCAGGGCCCAGGCTGGGGAGGAGCCTGCAACTGAGGTACATGCCCCTGACTGGGACCCTTTGGTCCATAGGCCAACACTCTATTCACTGAGCCAAACTGGCTAGGGTCAGAGCACACTCTTTAAGTCTGGGTCCACACCCAGGGAAATAGACTCAATTCATTCAAATAGGATGTGGTGGGATGACTGAGGCACTTTTGACCTTCAATACTCCTGTGACTTAGAATCTGCAGCTTGTAATGCCTCTTGAGCTCTGTTTCCCATGAAGTTCTTTATCTTCTCAGCAACCATGTGGGGCAGGGAGGTCAAGTCTGATTAAGACTGCTTTACAGCCCTGACCGGTTTGGCTCAGTGGATAGAGCGTCGGCCTGCGGACTGAAAGGGTCCCAGGGTCGATTCCCGTCAAGGGCATGGACCTTGGTTGTGGGCACATCCCCAGTAGGGGGTGTGCAGGAGGCAGCTGATCGATGTTTCTCTCTCATTGATGTTTCTAACTCTCTAATCCCTCTTCCTTCCTCTCTGTAAAAAAAATCAATAAAATACATTTTTTTTAAAAAAAGACTGCTCTACAGAAAATTCTGCAGACATCATGGCCACATCTTTGCTTTGCTCACCTTGTCCAGCTGTCTATGTAATTCCAAAGACTTTTCTAAAATGTCATATTTTTTCTTGTTTTCATTGAAGAAGTCATCGCAGAGGTGCCTGAGCTCCATACACTTGGGCCTAATGGAGTCCGCTGCATAGTGGTGGCTTTGGATGAGCTGGTCCCCGATTATTGCAAGCAGCTGGGCCTTTTCCAAGGGCTCCTGCCAAGTGAACATGCACAGCAGAGCATCACAGCCGAGTCATGGTGAGGCTGATATTTGCCTGACGCCGTGTGCTCCAATCCTAGAGGGAGGCTAAGGAGATGCTGGTTCAGGGTTTAGGTTGAAAGTCTGGGGCTGGGGAATCCGGGCAGGCTCTTCCTCTCCCAAGAAGTCTGGCCTAACCAAGGGCCATCGTCACTCTGAAGAAAAACAAGTCCTTCACTCAAGTATGTGTTGAGTTCGAGGATGGCACTGAGGACATCGCGTTAACAAGCCGGGAACTTCAGCCTACTGGAGAACTCACATATTAAATAAATTATACAAATAATTCAATGATTACAACGTGATAACCTCTAGGGCAGAGGTGTTATACTGCACAGAATAGGAGACTCTGAATCCCACTGTCAACTAAATGGAAAAGGAAAAAGGACAGCCATGTGGCCCTGAGGAGAGCTGGGAGTGAGCTGAAGCTAAGAAAAGGTAAAGATCTGGTTTGGACAACTCTGCGGGGGAGTCACGCGACTCCATATGTTCCTATAAGCCCTTTGCTGTAACGACAGCCCCCTGTCTGCTGCGCCCTCATCCGTTCAGCAACCACATCTCCCTCCCTCTGTATGGCTTGCTTTGTTGTAACCACATGTGCCATATTTTCCTGTTTTCAATCCTCACGCTATTGAGGCTTACCATGTGCCAAGCACCATCCAGGTCCTGAGGGTTCAGTGGGAGACAAAGCAAGCAAAACCCCCTGCCCTTACGAAGCTTACATGCTAATAGGAGACACAAGCACTAAACAAATAGGTACATTATAGAGTATCTTAGATAGTGATGAGTGCCATGAAGGAAAATCTAACAGGGAGGGGAGGCCAAGGAGTGCGGGTGGAGCAGTTGTTATTTTAAATGGGATGGTGGGAAAAGGGCCCACTAGCAGGTGCTCTCTAGGAAAGAAGACTACCCTAGGAAAGGCCTGCTTGCAAGGATGGTCTTGGGTGGCATCTAGGAACATCAGAAAGGTTCCTATCGTCCCTCTGAAGAATGGCTCACCATACCTAAACTGGGCAAACAGTATGCTTTATGCTGGACCCCTGCTGTCTTTCTGGGAGTCTGGGTTCTTATATGTGCCAGGCAGAGATGCGCACTGAGCACTGAGCTTCCCTGGCAGACAACATTTCACAGTGCGATCCCAGTGCACTGCAGGGAGCAGTAAGTGCATCCCACGGGACACACAGGAAGAAGACTCTTGGAAGCCTGCACCTGAGAGCCCCCAGCGTTCACCCCCTGCTCCTTTCCTTTGCTGATTTTGCTTGGTATCCTTTCACTGTAATCAATTATAACCGTGATGTGAGTCCTCCTAGCATATCTTCAAATCTGGGTGTGTCCTGGGAACCCTTGACACAGGAGCCAAGACCTGAAGTGAGGGACAAGCCATGCGGTACTTGGCCTAGGGGTTGGGCATGTTTGACGTGTTCCGGTAGCAGGAGGAGGCCACTGTTGCTGGAGCAGAGGAGTAAGCGGGAAAGGTGTAGGCGGTGCAATCGGTGAGGAGAGAGAGGGACCGGATTGGGGAGGGCCTTGCTGCCACTGTCAGCACTTGGGCTTTTGCTCGTTGTGACATGGAAGCACTGGAGGTTTTGAGGAGAGGGTCTCAAAGCAGGAAGCCCAGCTAGGGGCTCCTGTAGTCATCTAGGTGAAGGATGTGGCTTCAACAAGGCTGGCAGCCAAACCAGCTCCTTCTTCAGTGTCATAGCCAGGATCTCCTCCCAGGGTCACTCTGGTCTAAGCTCTCAGTTTACCTCCTGACCAGCCCTTCTCTAGCTGCTGTTTCTAAAGCCATTCCCTGCAACCCACCCACCCAGGCCCTCTCCCTCTCTTTGTTTTCATTTTCTAACTACACTTTCCTCCATCTGAAAGTATCTCTGTTTACTTCAATGTACAATTTCTCCCTCCTTGACTCACTCCCACCAATATGTAAGCTCCATAAATATTTGATCGATATAATGAATGCATGAATGAATCAATGAATGGGCCAATGCACTAGATGATGCAGTGATCTGCTTGGCTGGATTTGTGTGAAACAACACAGACCTGTGAGTCACCGCAGGTGACTGCTATATTCCCAGAGGCCTCTGGGAGCAGAGATCATATGTACCCTTGCTGACACAGTGAGCATCCAGTATACCTTTTGCCTTGACTTAACTTTTTACAGTAACACAAGGAGTTTTGATGACTCCCGGTGATGACAATTGGCCTCTCTCTTAACTTACAATGGTTCATGGTTTTAACAATCTCAAAACCCCTCCCCTCTACTTAGCCAGTCATTCCCCAAGCCCTGCAGGGCCCACATCCTTCTTAATAACTTTTGAATTCTGAGTTCTTCTCCACCAACTCTTTGTCACTGTCTGTTGAGGCCTTCATGCTTTCTGCCTGGACAGCTGGCTTCTTTGTTCTCCTTCCAACCATGCTCCACACTACTGACAAAGCAGCAATTCCAAATTTACCATGTCTACATCACTCTCAAGCTTCAAGTCCTTTCTTGCTCCCTACGGACTTTAGGAGAAAACTCAAATTCCTGAGCAATGCATAAAAAGCCTTTCATTATCAGGCTCAAACCTGTGCCTCCTCATCCTCCACTTCCCTCACCCCCATCCTCTGCTGTAACCCCACTAACAGCCCATTTGTAGTTCCCCAAATATTCAGGCAGCTCAGACCTCCATGCCTCTCTCCTTGCTCTCTCTACCTAGAAAGCCTCATCCTTCCCTCATCACCCCTGCCCCCAACTGCTCTGCCTCCCCCCTCCCTCAGCACCCACACTCCTCTGGAGCTAATTCTAAAACACACTTTAGAGCTCATCTTCTCCCGGATATGTTCACTAACGCCACCATTTTATTCTGATGCTCCTCCTCGGTGCCTTTCTTGATCTGAGCACACACTTCACTGTTTTATGATCACTTATCTATTGCCCACCATGCCACAGACCCTGGCAGGCACATACCAGCTCTTATTCAACTTAAAACAGTACAAAGCACAAATTAGGTACTTACTAGTAAATATAAATAATTGTTGTGCAAAACACAAAGGAGCAATGGTATACAAATCAAGCAGTGGCTATTTAAAAGAACTCAGAGTAAACACCCAGTACGATAGTTCTGAACAAGGAAGGCCCAGATGCACTGGTCACCATCTCTGAGGGGAGGTTGGGATGGGGATTCCTCAGGCCGGATTTTGAATTGTGTTGCTCACTGCTGTGCCCTCAGAACTTAGAACAGTGCTTAGCATGGCAGGATATCAGTAAATACTTGCAGAACAAATGAAGAATTGTGGGGAAGCATGGGATTTGGTTGGAAAGTTTGTAAGGAGGAAAATTCTGAAAAAAGGAGTGGGCTGAAGGCAGCCCGCCCTGCTTATCAGAATTCTGACTTAGGGGAGTTTGGCTGAAGGCAGCACCCCTAATTGCTCCTTGACCTTTCCAAACAAGTATGTGCATGTGCAGATCCTTGGGTGTTTACTGGAATCTTTATGTAATCTTTAGGTGTCCTTGCTTAATGGACACTGCAGATACATGTGTCCCCCTCCAGATTACTTACCCTACTGATTGTATCTGAAAGATAAACTTTATCTCAAATTGCTGTTACAATAAAAACCTGAAGAGGCAGGCAATCGAGGCTGTCTGGTTCCTTTAGCCAGGCAGTCCCTTAGCCCTCTCTTTCACAGCAATCCTGTGTCAGAGTAATCATTCATCCATCACTCAGCGTCTGCTGGTCAGTCCCAGCAAAGAATGAATGAGATACTTTTACTGGAACTGCTCGGCCACTGCACGCTGAACTGGGGAGACATCCTGTAGCACAGGATGGACTCCACCACTTCTGTGATGTCAATGACCACAGCTAACATTCAGTGAGAACTGACTACCTGCCAGGCACTGATTTGAACACTTAAACTATTTCTTTCACTCGTCACAACAAACCTTTAATATGGATGCTGCTTTACAAGAGAGGAGTGAAGGCACAATGGCCAAGGTGGCCCAGGGAGGAAGAGCAGAGCAAGGCTTCAGACTCAGGCAGCTTGGCTGCAGAATCTGGCTCTGACCACCACACACAGGAAAATGGCCACACAGGTGCTGCCTAAGCTCAGAGACCTCATGGGGTTGATTAAACCTGTCTGACTTTAGTCAGTATAGAAGCATCAAAACTTGCCAAGGAAATCTCTTTTGACTTAAAAAAAAAACACACAACACAAATGTTTAGCTGCCTAATTTATTAAGAATGCTCCCAATTTTCTGAGAATGGGGAACTGCATCACAGGCTATTTTGCAAGAGCTCCGTGGTGATCACAGCATGCCCTTCACTTGGCGTGTGGCATCTCACCCTCCAGAACTGTTCTTAAAACATGTGAGATTGAGGAAAGCTGTGAGGATGGCTGGAAGATCACTGTACTGACATGAATGGATAACAATAATAGCTTCTGAGTTCTGACCGCCTACTATGTACTAGGTACTCATTAAGTCCTCACTATGCCCCTAACTCATTCTGTCTTCACAGAGACTCTGCGAGGTGGGAGTTAGTATTGTCCGGTTTTTCAAATGAGAGGATATGTTCAGAGAGGCTAAGAAACTTGACTAGGGTCCTAGGGTCGCATAGCTGGTAGCTGTTAGAGCTGAGTTTTTAAAATCTGGTTCGGTCTGGCTCCACAGCCTGTGTTACCACTTCCCAGCCCAGTTGGCCTCCCAATATGCTAGAAATAATGGTTGTACATCCACGAATATCAAATCCTCCAAAGAATTTACAAAGAATTTTACTGTCAAACTTCCAAACCACAGCTTATTTTTTAGTCTATACAGCTCCTGCTCATGTTAAATAGGCAATAAAACCAAAGGAAAAAAGAACTAGTGAGAAAGAAATTGCTGAAATCTGGTGCTCTGCTCACAAGCCTTTCAGACGCTAAAAATTCCAGAAGGCCGGCTAGTCAGATTGCAATATGCAATTCAAAAATCTTTACTGTAACTACAGTTTTTTTCTTCCCCAAGGACTCTACTGCTACAATAGATGAAAGATGAGTCTGTCTACTGTGGAAGAAAAATGGTGAGAAGCGGTGATGCTGCTTTATCAGGGAGCCCAGGATGGACCCACAGATAATGGCATAGGATGGAATGTATGTAGGAGGAAGTGGGTCAGGTGAAACATTAATGGCTATTGAAACTGAGCAATAGATAAAAGGGATTTATTGTTCTAGTCAATCTACTTTTGCATGTGTTTGAAAATTTACACAAACACACACAAACACACACAGAGTCATGCTAGGATATGTCCCTGAGAGGTTAACAAGCTGGATTGATTACATGCCTTCTGGGACATGGTAGTGTAACTGCTGGCCCCTGGCCTTCGGGGGAGAGGTCAAGGCTGAAATCAGGTTGGCTCTCCCTGCCCTGTCCTGGTCTGTTCCTGGCTAGTTTATCGCCCAAGGCCCCAGCATGCCTCCCAGCCAAAAACTCCGCAGCAAATTCTGTGTTCAGAAGTAGGAGATGGGGCTGGGACCATTGTTTCTCAGAATAAAAAAGGAGCACTCCAAGAACTGCTACATCCTCAAACTGGAAGATAAAGGAACAGACTAGATTATCATGCAATAGGAACACAGCAGTGAGCTGGCTCTGAGGTTCCCCATGAGGATGATATCACTGCACAGAATAAGGAAGTTAGTAACAAACTAGACACCAGTGTGTGGCTAGGCCCGGAGGGAAGTTGACTCCTGAGTACTGAGTGAAGGGCAAACCCCTCAACAAATTTCGACAGATTCTAGCCAGGTATCACCTTGTTCCTTAACACTTGACAGAACAAATGGAAACATTAGCCAAACCCTTCTGATCTGAAGAAACAGTGCCTCCTAGAAAACTGAGCATCTGGTTATGAGAAGATAACTTTACTCAGTTCACCCAAAGGCAGGGGAATATATCGACTGTGTCCTTTAGAAAATAAGTATAAGACAGGATAAGCAAGGCACAGATGAGTGAAACCAACCTGTCTGGGCTTGCCTGCAGTGGGTTAGTCCAGCTGGTTCCGGAACTCTGTCCAGGAAAGATGTGTCATGGGTTCACAGAGTATTCCTGTGTCCCAGGACCACAGAATGTGCTCCTAGCTACAGTCAGCGATCTTTAAAATATGTACCAAGGACCACAAGTCCAAGGAGGTGGGCAGATGAGAGAATGTGGATGCAGTCATGCAGATCCAGGCCCACTATTTAGAACATGATCCAGATCACCCTGCAATGGCTTCCCGTACCATAAATACAAACCAGGAGCCACTGCTGTGTGGCGGGAAATCATCTACTAAAATGAATGAATAATAATTACAGCTTCTGAGATCTGACCACTTACTATGGTCCACGTACTCACCACATCCCTAACTCACTCGGTCTTCCCAGGGACTCTGTGAGGTGGGAATTACTATATCAGATGAGGGGATATGTTCAGAGAGGCTGAGAAACTTGACTAGGTTGAGAATAAAACCCAATCCTTACAGCCATTGCTCCCTCCTTGTTCTGACCTGGCTGACTCTGTTCCAGCTGCATTCATTGAACTCACTAACCTCATTCCTGCCTCGAGACCTAGCATTAGCAGTTTCTCTGCCTTGAAGGCTATTCCCCAAATTTTTACATGGCCATCCAGCTCTCAGATCAAAAGTCACCTTCTTAGAGAGGCCTTTCCTGACTACCCTAGCTCAAGTAGCAGCCCCAATTCCTTTCTATAAAATTCTGTTATCTTCTTCAGACCATTTATTACTATCTAATAGCATTATTTATTAGACTAGAGGCCCGAATTCATGCACTGGTGGGGTCCAACCAGCCCGCCCTGATGGAGGCCAATCAGGGCCGCCCCACCCCAGTTGGGGTGGAGGGCTTGCTGGGGGTCAGGGGTGAGGAGCTGCGGATGGTTTGCCGCTGGCCCTGTCCCACCGATCTGGTTGGGGGCGGGGGGCGCTGAGGAAGGGAGCTGGCTAAGGCAAGGGGCCATGGTCATTTCAGTTGTTCCAGTCATTCCATTGTTCACTCACTGGGCTTTTATTATATAGGATTCCTTTTCCCTTTTCTGTTTCTCTCCAGTAGAATGTAAGCTCCAGGAAAGCAGGGACTTGACTTTCTGGTTCACCACCATAATCACAGAGCCTTGAGCAAGGAATACCTGGTAGGTTGGTAGCTACTGGCACATTTTTCAAGCCCAAAATGAAGGCACTGCACTTGCTTGATGAAGCTTTTTTTCCCTAATATATAAATGTATATACATGAAAATACATAGCGTCTACATTTAATAAGGAGTTCTTTTGAAAATAACTAAAATTACATAAAATCGGGGCTATCTTGGAGAAACTAAGACATATCAGATATATGGAATTGTTTGATAAACATTTCTGATGACTATGCCTCCAACACAAAAGTGTTTAGCTGTCAACGGATAGCAGAAGAACTGCACACTAGGGAAGGACGGGATTCCTGAGTGAAAGTTGGTGTACAGGTGGGTCTGGGTGTTTGCGAGGGCACAGAAGACCTCCAGTTCAGAATCCACAGCTGACAGCTCTTAGCATCAGCGTGGCCTTGGCTGACATTTGTTACTATTCAGAAGGGAGTATGTCTCTATTCTGTGCATGTCAATCGCCTGGGCATCTTATTAAAATGTAGATTCTGATTATGAGATAGGGCCAGAAATTCCATATTTCTAACAAGTTCTCACTCAGGTGACATCCATGCTGCTGACCAGGGGATTGCACTTACTACAAGATTACCATCCAGGAAGCATCCTCTAGACCAGCTCAGGGAGGAAGTGCTAACCATAGACTACTTCCTCTCCAAGAGACAAAATGATAGACAAGCTAGTCATAGGAAAGCAAAAAGGAACTTCTCTGGCAAGAGATGACTGAGCATTCTTGAGTCACACTAAGCCAGATGTATTAAAATAGAATCACTGCTGAGTGCTGACCTGTGTGCAGATCTGGAAAGTTGTTTAATTCTGTTAAGAGAATTGAGAAACACACCCTCTGTTGCAAGTTTGATATTTACAGCTCTTGGGGCCTGAGAAAGGAGAAAGCACTGCCAACTCCTTATGCACCGCAACAGAACTTATGTGAACGCATTTCCCCCTTTCACAGTCTTGCTTGTTACAATCTAGTTATTCTTTTTTGTCTTCTTTTTTCTGGCTTCTCCTTCTGAAGTTTCCCCTCCCTACCACCAACCCCCAGCCCAGACCTCCACATCCAGCACAGTGGGTAATGTGCCTACTGCACACACACACCCTCCCCGGCTCCTCCACGGGTAGGGACACCCTGAGGAGGGCAGGGCCGCCCAGAGCTCTCACCCCATCTGAGCCTCCAGTCTCAACGGGATGCTTCACAGCCTAAATGGAACTCTGCGCAGCAGCCATTGCTCATCACAGGTGCTCATGTGCACACTTCCTTGGAGACCTGGGGTGGGAGTGGGGTGCCTGACGGGCCAGGCTTCGGGCATTCCTGCGTCCTTTGACCACCTTTCGACAACGAGTGGGCATGTCTGTCACTGGCCACAGCGACTACCTTCCAAGTCCACAAAAAGGGCAAAAAAACACACACAAACCTGGGCTTTTCCTTCCAGTCTTTCGTGTTCCTTAAGAAGTCGCTCCACACGCATCACACTGTCTCCGATGTCTGTAAATTCTGCTTGCTCTGCCAACAAGTTGTCCAGGGCAAGCTTAACCTACAAGACACATTAGAACAGTCCAGAAGTAAGCCAATGAGCACCCACCTGAAGGTGGAGGTTTGCTGTACTCTAAGAAAACACAAAAGTCCTAAAAGGATTCAGGACCAGTGGATACACAGCTCATTCGCTTTCCGATTAAGCAGGGGTGGGGTGGGGTTGCTGAGACACATGTAGATGGAATAGTAAAGCTACATGCAACAGATTACCAATCTGAAAGGAAGAGAAACCACCACTGAAATACCATGTATGCCAACAGGGAGTCCGGATTCTAGAACATTACTATCCCACCGAAAAAGTGAGAAGAGGATGTCTGAGAGGAAGGAGGGAGTTGGTATAGTGGGGTGAGGGGAGAGAAACCCAATACCCAGAGTTCAAGGCAGAAGAGAGAACTGGTGGTCTCTGAACCATAAAAGGAAGTTCTATGAAACAAGAAAAGAACACCTCACAAAAATTGTGCTCAAAGTGCTGTAGTTGTAGGCATTGACTAAGCTTCAGGTGATGCTTGGACCAAAACTGACTAAAGGCTTTTTCTGTTTCATCCAACTGAACTAGTAACCTGTCAAGAAAGAATGAGAAAGAGACATTGTGGTTAGCTCTCATTTCCACAGGAGTCTGTGTAGGTCTATGTAGTCAGTGTTTAAAATTGTGGTAATGTCCTTATTATGAAAGTCTGTGTCACCTATGACTTTCTCATGGTCCCACTGCTTCCCATACCTTCCATTTTTCTACCAGGGCACCTTCCCTGCCAGGCAGAAATTTTGCTTCAGCGGCTGTGCTTAGAACATGCCCCTGGGACCTTACTTTTGTGCCTTTTCTTTGACAAAGCACATTGCCCAAACTGTAATTTGGAAATAAAACTCAACCAATACTACCATCTCCCCTGAAATCCTGGGATGATAGCATTTCATAAGAGGACAGGATGGCATTCTCATAAAA
>PVJC01033329.1:0-19405 GCA_004026665.1 Murina feae | reverse complement strand
TGTGTGTGTGTGTGTGTGTGTGTGTGGCCACTGGGGACCTGCCCCCAGCTGCATCTGAGGCTCGGAGCAGTCCTCCTGTGTGTGTCTACCTGTTGGGGACCTGCCACCAGGCACACTGTGGAGGCTCGTGGTCAGGCCAGCCTTTTCCTGCTCCCTGATCCCCGGAAGGGACCTGGGAAGCCACCAAGCAGGCCGCCAACTCTTTCCCACTCACCCGTTCCCTGCTGCCTTCCTTTCCCACTTCCCGGTGCCGCCAAGGGGTCTGGGGAGCTGCCAAGCAGGACCCCGGCCCCTGCAGCCTTGCTTTCCCGCTCCCCGGTGCCCCACAAAGGGCCTGGGAAGCCCACCAAGCAGGCCACTGACCCCCCCGCTGCCTCTTTCCCACTCCCCGGCCTGCCATCTTGCTTTCTTGCTTCCTGGTGCCCTGCAAGGGGCCTGGGAAGCCCAACAAGCAGGCCACTGACCCCCTGCTGCCTCTTTCCCACTCCCCAATGCCCCGCAAAGGGCCTGGACAGCTGCCAAGCAGGCCGCCGACCCCCTGCCACCTCTTACCCGCTCCCTGGCCCGCCACCTTGCTTTCGCACTTCCTGGTGCCCTGGTGCCACTTCCAACTGCCAGCCTAGGCAGGCAGTTGCAACAGAACCCTTTGGTTTGGTCTAGTTCTGTGGCTGTTGGCCTCCATCTTGACTGGGTTAATTTGCATACAGCCGCTCTGATTGGCTGTTGGCCTCCATCTTGGCTGGGTTAATTTGCATACAGCCGCTCTGATTGGCTGGTGGTAACGGTCACATTTGCATGTTTCACTTTTATTATAGAAGATAACTTCATAGTAGCTTCCAGAGAGCCTCTTAGCAAGAATGGCTACCGTGCCCTTCCTCCGCGCCCTGCTCTGCCCCTGTTCCTTCTCCATCATTTTGTTCCTTTCTGGAAAAGTTTAGAAGCCTCCCTCTCCCCTTTCAAGGGGGAGAACATTGGTTGAGTTGCCTTAGAGTACCTGAGGGCACAAACTACTTAAATCCAGTCTTCTTATCACTATAATTCAACACTTTTAGATGACAACGTTGAGGTGCGGAGATGGAATTCGCTGGCTCCAAGTTCAGTACTCTTTAACCTACTCCCTAAAGCAAGCACATCAAACTTAAAGGCTAACACAGGCTAAATAAAACGAGGCATGCGGCCCGGGCCGTGAGTTTGACATGCTTGCCCTAAAGGAAGCGTCAGTAATGATGGGGTGCGCACAGAAAAAAGGAGTAATGGGATTAGCAGCCCTTTCTCTCCTAGTTTTTCGGATATCATAGTGAGGAGACAGAAAAAAGCTAGGTAGAGAATTACTAACACATCCCAACTGGGCAAGGAAGGCAGGGTGTGCAGGAGAGGCATGAACTTGAAAATGTAGGGATATCGCTAAGAAAAACAGCGCAATACAAGGCAATAAGGCATATAAACCAATCCCAAGGATGTTGCTGAGGCAAAATTCTTTAAAAAACCAATCAGGAACTAGCATCCCCACCCCCAAGTTAAAAGGCGTGCACTTCCTTTTCCGAATTCTTTCTCTGCTCCCCGGCATGCAATGCGTTCTTGTTCCTTGGTTCCTGAGGTGGGGCCTCCACATGTGGACTATTAAACTTTAATTAGCTTGTTTACTAAACTACTCCCCACTGTAACATGGAAAAGGAGCTGCGGACACTGGCCTGCTCCTGGAACCCCGGCTACACCTTTTCCAGGATTGGCTTCTCTCAAAAACCTTTGGTTCCATTAATCATTTGTGTCCGCGACTTCATTGATTCCACAAGGCAAGAACTCAGACTCAAACAGCCACATCCTGGTTTCAATACCTGTTAAAAAGGTCAGTCTCTACATAGATTGGTATAATTTTCTACTTTTGTTTAAGTACATGAAGAATGTGATGTTTGGCCCATTTTTAACTGTAGGCACTAGAGAATGGGTGGAAGTAAAAAACAAGTCCCAAAGGGTCTCCAATTGATCTTTCTGACAGAAGAGCTCATCATTGGCAGGCTGTTAGCTTTTAATTGCTGCCAAAGTCATGCTGTTCACTTAAAAGAATAGGTGGGACCCAATCCTCCACATCATACTAATAATTTTTGCTCCCAACACTTGAATTTCTAGGCCCAATCACTCCTTTCTTTCTAAAAAATAGCTATAAAATAGGAACAACATACTCCTGTTTTCCTTTGGCATTAGGGATATTAGGTGTTTGCTTAGTAATCCTTAAATTTTGCTTGGCTTTCTTCATGCTGACATTCTGAAGTGGCCAGGCCATAAGTTAAATAATTTCTTAGATGTTCAGGGTACAGTGCATACAGCCAACACATAATTTTTCAGGATAATGAGAGAAAACCTTGGCCTGGATTACTTCAAACTAGACAGATCATCAGTAAACAAAGGTGTATGTGTGTGTATATGCATGTGTGTGAGCATTATTTTCTCTCTGACATGTAAATAGGACTCAGTGGTAAGGGCACATGTGAGTATTCATTGTACATTCATTATAATGATAGTAACGAACACATTAATTGAGCACTTATTATGTACAGGTGCTTGTGTCTGTAATGCCTCATTTATTTCTCACAGCTCTCTGTGGAAGACATTTTATCCCTGATTTACAGTCTCAGTGAAGGTAAGTGATTTGTCACCTGTCACATGGGAAGAAAGTGGGAGTGTCAGCACTGGGACCCACTGTCTGACGTACTAATGTTTCACATGCTTTTTGAAAGTGTAATCCTTTCCCCATGTCCCTATTTGCTGGTGGATATAGTGTGCTGCTGCGAAGCCAAATGCCACCTAATCCGTGCGTAGATGACAAATTGTGGGCCAATTAGGTGAGGAAGAACTTAAGTGATGCGTCTTTCTAAAAGAGCCTATATCTGAATGGTCAAAGGGGAGGCATTAACCACCCAGGGCAAAGAAAAACAGAGGATGTTTTAGGAAGGGATGGCTGACAGGGTAGATAAGGTCAGGAGATGCTTTGGGTTAGTCTCTATGAGAAAGATCTGGGAAAACTACTTAACCTTGAACTACATTGGGTTTTAGAGTAAATAACACCTGCATTCTGTGCTCCCCTCTCCCTCAATCACTGCACCTAGAAGCAAGAACAAGCATCTTAAGTTGTCAGTGGGAAAGTTGATGCCTGGTTTACCGCCCTTCATCTACATGTGATGGATCCATGGCTTCCTAACGCACCTAGAATAAAATCCAAAGTTCTTACTTTTGTCTACAAAGCTGTGCAGGGCAGTTGATACCTCCCGAGGAATCACTGTGTCTGTGTATTGAGCACCTTTCTACTGTGGGCACCTGCAACTTCCTGTCAGATTTTTTGGCTGCCAGCTGGATCAGGAAGCCCCTGGGAGTTAATGTCACAGGAGCTGGTGTCAACCAGTGATGGACAAGAATTGGTGGGTAAATGTCCTAACTCTCCTCTCCAGGTGGTAGGACTCTGAGGTGTGCTGTGTGCAGTCTTCCAGAGGTCTCACAGGGCGGAGCCTTATTGCCACAGCGGTAAACTGCTCCCTGATGGCCCTGTACTGCCTGCCCGCCCTTCCTGTCTCACTTTCTTGCTTCCTTGCTGTGCTTCCTCCAAATAAACAAACACTTGCATTCAAATCCTTGCGCATGGCCTGTCAGTGGAACCCAACGTAAGCCAGAGGTCTTGTTTGATTTGGCCTCTGCCGTCCCACCTGGAGCCACTATACCCCACGAACTGTTCTCTAGCCACATTGCCCTTCTTTATGCTTTTTAAACCTTCTAGGCTTCTTAGTACGTGCTGTCCCTGCACTTCCCAGGCCCATCTCATCAGTTAGACTTCAGCTTCAAGCTCACTTCCTGAAGAGACCTTTATTGATATCCCCAAAAAGATTGAGGTCCTGGAATAGCTTTGGCTCCAAATGTTGTGAGATGCAGAACAGTGAGAGCGGTGGATGTGTTGGTCACATTTCACCTCCCCTTCTTTCTCCCCATTTGATCCCCTGATTTTCCACATCCCTGGTCTCAGGTGTGACAGGCTGGGCTCATTCACTGTGCAGTTTTGACTTCTCTTGAGCATTCCTTGGTTTATCTGTGGCACCAGGGTTAAGAGAGAAGGAGAAAGTAATGACCAGGTGCTCAGGAGAGACTGTGGAGGCAAGTACTCAGAAGGTCTGTCTGACACATCAGAAAACTTTTGAAATTATGGATGGATCATCTGAATCCAATTGTCAGCGTCTTCTGAGGCTTCTACACCAATAAATGTCCTTAAAATCCTTTATTGATTCTTCTCACAACTCTTTGTAAATGGGCAGTTCTTTCATTTCTTTAAAGTTGGGTTTGTTGTTCAAGTGAGAGAAATGAATAAGAAATTATAGACCTTCTTGTATTTGAGCTTTCATTCTCTTACCATATTGGCTAGTAGCCAAAGGTACGTTTTCATTGAACTGTTGCTTTTCCTTTCAAAGGAGTTCCGATAATTCCTTTGTGTGAATTGAGAAGAAGCTGCCTCTGGGGTTGAGGATGCTCTGCCTGTGCTTGAGCAGAGCCCGAGTCTTGAGATGGAGATAGGGTGATCCTGCCACCAGCAGTTCTAGCTTCTGAGAAATGGCCTTTGGACCTACTATCATCTGAGGCACTGCAGTTTGCCATTTCCTTCTCTTTGAGCTTGATTGGATCACGAAGTATCAGCACTAGGAGCTCTAATGAGCACAGGTGCCAGCCTCTCATTTTACCCAGGAGGAGACTGAGGCTTACAGCCATTTAACAACTTACTTAAAGCCACACTGCTGATCTGTGGCACATTTAAGATGAAAATGGGCTGACAGTCATAGGAACATTCTTTTAAGACAGTAGCTGTCTGAAAGGTTTTTGTCATGCTCAGGAAAGTCACCAAAGGGTCTGATGGGCTGTGAGGACATTTTAGAGAACAATGGCTCTATGAGGAGGTCCCTTTGCAAATTTTCACTTTGGGCTCTCAAAATGAAAAATCTTGCCACTGGATGTTTCTTTCTTTGCAAATATTTTCAGAATCATGGTGACTGCTTTGAAACACAGAACAATACAGATATGAAGTAAGAATTGATGTCGACCTTAGATTTTATTTTAGAGAAATACTATTGAAACCTTCAGTTTGAACTTTTTTTTTTTGTTAGGGCCTGAAATAACTCAATGACTAAGGCATTTCATTGAAAAACAAAGCAAGAAAAAAATGTTTTATTCTTTGGAAAAAATGAATCCTCACAGAAGTATGGCAAAATAAGTATGGGCTTGTATCTGTGGGACCATTATTAAGTAATGAAGAATGAATTCACCTTCTTTGGGCTCAGATGAATTTGGGATTAAAATCCTTTCAACAATGGCACCTCCTCCTATCCAACCATCTGCTGCTGCACATTACTGAAATATTGGCATTTCATTTAGTTAATCATCAAATATTCATTGAGCACTTTACCATTACCCACTGAGTTATTATATTCTATAATTCCAAGTAGGAGATCCTTTAAGAGCTTGTATGCACAAACTTATCTGAAAAAATAAAATCAAAAGAACATGAAAAATGAGTAGGAAAATCACTCTTCCCAGAAGACAGCGGATCACGTTGGTTGCGTGTTTCTGCAATGGGTCTGAAAGTTTGTGCTGAGTGATTCATGCCACCTTGGCCAAGCCCCTGGAAAGCACAGGCATAGCTCTGAGGGACAGCTGGCTAAGTTAAGGTACAGACTGTTGCCACAGACTTGAATTTTGCTGAATGGCCTCTTGGGATTTTTTTTTTTTTTTTTTTTGGTAGAGCAGCATTTGAGAGCACTGTCCATGAATTAAGCAGATCTGGGTTCACATCCTAGCTATACCCTTTGATTTGGGTAAGGGAGCTAACCTCTTTTATTACTATTATTTATTACTATTATTACTCTTTTAGTCTCAACTTCCTCATGTGTAAAATGAAGGTAAAAATTTATCCTCATAGGGATCTGTACATACAGTGTTATAGGAACACAAAATATACTTTTTAAATGAAAGCTTTTTCCCAAGGAGTGTGGATCTGGTTAAAGAAGAGGCCCCTTTCCTGCCTTGTGCCTTGGGCTTGGGAAAGTCTGGGAACAAGAGTTGGGGGTAGGTCTGTATTGAGAGAACTTCACTTTTTAAAAAAATATATTTTTATTGATTTGAGAGAGAGAGAGAGAGAGAGAGAGAGAGAGACATCAACCATGAGAGAAAATCATTTTTGGACTGCCTCCTGCATGCCCCCCCTATTGGGGATTGAGCCCATAATCCGAGCATGCACCCTTGACTGGAATCAAACCCGGGACCCTTCAGTTAGCAGGCCAATGCTCTATCCACTGAGATGAACTGGCTAGGGCAGAATTTCATTGTTTTTAGAAGAGAGTAAAGAAGGGGGCAAGGAGGAGAAAAAGGAGAAGAGAGGTGAGAGGAGCCAGCAAGAAGGAGGGAGGCAGGAAAGCAATGAGGCCAGTGAAATGGCAAGGTGACAGGGGTGGTGGGCCAGAGGACGTTTTAAGAACTGTGATGCTTCCATGACTCTGGCTCTATTTTGTTCATCAGTTAATTTTGTTCATTGGCTTGGAACAGACTGACGAATTTCAGAGGGAAGTGGGGAGAAGGGGACAGGAAGAAATTAACCAAAGAACTTATATACACGTATGTATAGCTCATGGACACAGACAAAGTGTGGTAGGCCTGGGGTGCAGGGCAGGTGTGGGGCGGAGGGAGTAAAACGGGGAGCAGGGGACATATGTAATACCTTGAACAATAAAGATAAAAATAAAAAGAACTATAATGCTCCCCGATTTATTCAAATTGTGTGTTGCTGTGATGGTCTCCATTTTCCATGCCCTCAGCTGGTCTACTTGCCTTGTCCTCCTCCTGGCTCGATTTTTGATAAATTCTGCTAAGTTCACTAATGTTGCATGGAAATTTGGTTGTGTGTGAGTTATATAAGTAATTGGAGGGCCTGGGTTTTATGTCTGATCAGTGAGATGACACAGGTGCCCAGTAGTCAGTGATCAAGAGAATGGAAGCTCTTGAGAATTTGTAGAAAGCTTATGAGAACTTCAGATTTTCATAGGTATTAGTGGTTCTATCTCAGCTGACCTAGATTTCAAGGGCTCAGCCTTTAGCTGATAACTGAATATCAGTATACTTTATTGAGCTTTTACTCTGAACCAGGTGCTGTTATATGAACATTGTAGGCATTTATCTCCTTCCATTTACTCAAGAAATACTAGTGAGGGGCCAATTTAATCCTCACAACTGAGCTTAAGGGAGATATGTCACTGCCTAAGGTTATCCAGCTAATATATCTATTTTAAACTCAGATTTTGAGGTAAGTTATATCTCAAGATATTTTCAAGTCCGTGCTGCCAATGTTATGATAGCTTACTCCTACCATTATGTATTGTTGTATGCTATGGAGATTGAATAATGATTGGTATTGAAAGTTCTTGGCACATAGTAGATAGTTTAAGTCACATTCCCTAGAAGCAGAGCCTGAGATAGGAATGCTTGTTCAAGGGATTTGTTAAGGGATTCCTCTCAGGAGAGGCATCTGAGAGAAGGAAGAATATGGCGAATTTTATGTGTCAACTTAAGTAAGCCACTGGGTGACCAGACCTATGGTTAAATGTTCTTCTGAGTGTGTCTGTGAGGGTATTTCTCGATGAGATTAATATTTGGCTCATGATTAATATATCACTCATTCACAGTGTCACCAGGAGTTGGAGCTGACTCAATAGCACATAACACAATAATAATAAAGATTTAAAATTATTAAAAATATAAAAAGTAATAATGCTAATTGTGAAAAGTTCTAACACTATAGAAGGATATAAAGTGATATTAGTCTTCCTTAGCCATTTCATGCTAGTCTCCTCCCTAGATACAATCTCTATTAGCACTGAGTACGTAACCTTTCAGACTTTTGATTTTGTATTTACATATATACTCACACATGCACATATACATACATATTCTAATTTATGGGATCTTATTTTACATACTGACTTGCGACTTGTGTTTTCCACCTAACTGTATATTTTGGAGATCTTCTCATGTCAGTACATATAGATCTTCTTCCTTCTTTATAATAGGGCTGCAAATCTTGCATATATATATATATATATATATATATATATATATCTATATCTATCTATCTATCTATCTATCTTCTATC
The DNA here is from genome assembly GCA_004026665.1 of Murina feae. Lineage (NCBI taxonomy): Eukaryota > Metazoa > Chordata > Mammalia > Chiroptera > Vespertilionidae > Murina > Murina feae. The sequence continues at coordinate 11,235 of PVJC01033329.1, read as the reverse complement.
TAATAAAAGAGCAATATGCAAATTAGGCGTCACTCCTTGACAAAGATGGTGGCGCCCATAGCCATAAGATGGCTTCCCCCATGGCCACAAGATGGTGGCACCCATAGCCACATCCTGTCTAATCCTGCCTAATAAAAGATTAATATGCAAATTAGGTGTTACTCCGTGACAAAATGGCCACCTCATGGCCACAAGATGGCTGCTCCCATAGCCACAAGATGGCTTCTCCCATGGACATAAGATGGTAGCACCCATAGCCACATCCTGTCTAATCCTGCCTAATAAAAGAGTATTATGCAAATTATGTGTTACTCCATGACAAAGATGGCCACCCCCCCCATGGCCACAAGATGGTGGTGCCCAGTCTGGCTCAGCCCTGCCACTGAAGTGGTCAGACCTATTTGAAGGCAGGTGACGGGGGAGGCGGGGGGTCCGAGGGGCAGAACAGGTAATCAGAGGGGGTTGGGGTCCCCTGCCCAGGCCAGAGGCCTTCACCAGAGGCCTCAGGCATGGGCAAGGGTAGAGCTGGTGATTGGAGGGGGTAGGGGAAGAGCCAGTGATCAGAGGGGTATGAGGGTGCCCTATCCAGGCATAAGGCCTGGGCCAGAGGCCTCAGGCCTGGGCAGGGCCTGAGATTTCAGGATCCTGGGCTCCACAGAGATAGCGATCAGAGAGTCAGGGGCGGAGCCTGCGATCACAGGGATCTGGGCACCGGTGGAGCTGGCAAAGCAGGGGTCTGGGGGTCCTTTGCCCAGGCCTGCAGCCTTGGCCAGAGGCTGCCAGTGGGGCAAGGGCAGAGCTGGCGATTGCAGAGGCCTGGGCTCTGTGAAGCTGGCAATTGGAGAGGTTTGGGGGTCCCCTGTCCAGACCTGCAGCCTCGGCCAGAGGGCAGGGATGGAGCCGGTGATCGGAGTGAACTACAAAGGAAACACTTTTTTCAACGCTCTTTGCCTAAGCTCCCTGTATGCCACTGGTAATATTCTTAGTAACTTGGGTAATAAGAATCCCTAAAGATGATCTAGGTTTTTTCCACCACACTCCTGGAGAAAAAAAAGGAAGGACCACTGTTGGAGGGCTAAGAAATGTCATATCCTGCCCTAGCTGGTTTGGCTCAGTGCATAATGCCTCAGCCTGCTGACTGCAGGGTCTGGGTTCAATTCTGATCAAAGGCATGTACCTAGGTTGCAGGCTCCTCCCTGGCTGGGGCCCAGGTCAGGGCATATGCAGGAGGAAACCAATCAAAGTGGTCCTCTCACTTTGATGTTTCTCTCTGTTTTTCCCTTCTCTTCCACATTCTCTAAAAATCAATGGAAACATATCCTCAGGTGAGGATAAAAAAAAAGAAAGAAATGTCATATCCTATGAAAGACAGATCTTGAAAATGTCTAAAGAAAGTTGTCATCTCTTCATGGTGAAGGGACTGGAGTCCATGTTGATGAAAACACCTTGGTGGCTGCGGTGACTGGCAGTGGCTGCAGCAGCGGGGTGATGGGGCTGGTGGCTTCCCCTGATTAGCCTGGTTGCCTCCCACAAAGAGAGGCCAGACTATGGCTTAGGTCTGCTCCCCAAGGGGAGCAGGGAGCGGGCCTAAGCCATCAACAGGACACCCCATGAGGGCTCCCAATATGTGAGAAGGGGCAGGCTGGCCTGAGGACCCCCCCAGTGCACAAATTTCATGCACCAGGCCCCTAGTGTGTGTTGTGTGTGTGTGTGTGTGTGTGTGTATCATAATTATTTAGCTACTAGAGACCCAGTGCATGAAATTGTGTGCAAGTAGGGTTCCTAGGCCTAGCCTGCAATCGGACATGTCCGATGCTCTGCAACGTCCCGCGATGCTTGCCGCCCTGCAATACTCTGCAAACTTCCCCACCCTGTGCTGCTCCGTGCTGCTTTTTGCAGCTGCCCCACAATGCTTGCCACCAGTTGCTGCTGGATGCTCACCGCTGCTTGCTGTTTGCTGCCCACCGCAGCTCAGCAGTCCCCAGTCCCGCCATGCTGCCACCCTCCTGTCCCGCCCCCCGCCCCGCAAGTTTACCGTGGTTCCCTGTTCACCATGCTGCATTTGGAGTCTGCAGGGTAGGGGGGAGGGACCGAGAGATGGTCAATGCACCTCATGGCAACTGGTCAAGTGGTTGTTCTGGTCATTATGCTTATGGTCCTGGCCTTTTATTATATAGGACATTTGTATTGATGACATTTAGGTTTACTATTTTTTCTTTCTCAATGCAGTAATGAACTAGATAGAATATTGTGATTTTTTTTTTTTTTTACTTAACTGTTGCTACACAGTCATAATTATTTTAAAATTAGAGGATCCATGCATGAAATTTGTGCATGGGAATGGTATCTAGGCCTGGCTGGCAATCGAAGCATGAGTGTCTGGTGTGGAAGGGCAGGTCCCAGCTGACCTCTGGGCCCTGGACAGCACCTGAACCCTTGGGCCTCCGTGCACCCCTCCTCCACCTGAGTCATGGTGCCTGAGTCCCTGTGTGGAGATGCAATGAGCACAGCCAGATGCCGTGGGCCAGGACACAGTGTGGGCCCCTGGGTTGCCCAGCAGCACTGCATGGAAGCCGGGCAGGCAGTGTGCTCTCTTATGGCTGGCCTCACAGACTGGCTCCTGCATGAACCCACAGGGAGCCTGACCGGTCCCTGCGGTTCCAGTGGCTGTGGCCTAGCTCACCAGGAAGCCCATTGGGGCCGGCAGTGCCTCCACTGCTGCCAGCTGCCAGTGTCTCATCACCCACGCCCTCCATGTTCCCCTGGTGGTCAGTGAACATCATAGTGAGCGGTCGAACTCCCGGTTGAACTTGCAGTTGAGGGGACAATTTGCATATTAAGCTTTTATTATATAGGATTGCACCATATGATCTATCATGTTGATGAATCATCTTTATTTAGTTATCTCCCTACTGCTGGTTACATGGGCAGGGAAAAAAGTATACACACACTGGTGCCCCGGCATATGGATTCGTGCACATTGAAAGAAAATTAATTAGAAGGTGACTGGCAGGGTGGGACTGGACAAGATGGGCTGGACATTCCCTAGAGCCAACCTCTCGAGGTTCCTCCCAGGCCAGCTGCACCTGGGGTGGCACCATGGCTCAACAGGCATCTGTGGAGTGAGTGGGGTCCCTCTAGCAGGTGGGGTCCCTTGGCCTGGCCTGTGGGGATCAGCCCGAAACCAACGCTCTGATATCCCAAAGGGGTCCCGGATTGTGAGAGGGCAGTTTTCAGGTGACACATCCTGGAATCAGGCTCCCTCCTCTCTGGTTCCAGGGTGCATCACTGGAGAACCACCACTGCCAAGTCACAGCAGCTCAGCAGCTCTCAGGAGTAGAATTAGTAGATCAACTCTACAGAGGTTGGCCTCCTTTTTATTATGCTAAATAATCAACTAGACAGCCTTTACATGAAAGAATGTTGTAAAGATATATACATTAATGGATTGCTGTATTGCATTAATAATAAACACAGGTAACTCTGCTATAAGGGGCAATGAATCCTCAGGAAATAGGTCCTAGTCAGTGAATGAGTAGAATCCTCTCTCTAAGACCTGTGTTGAATGATTGTAAAACTGCATTCTCATTATTAAGCATGTGCTTTTGGCATTTGCTGTTCACACTTACATGTTCTTGTTGGTGGAAACCAACATGCAAATAGAAAGATGGGGAGATTTGGAGTATTGGCATTTCTCAGGCAGGACCAAGTCAATGGTGTAGCAGCAGTGCATGTAATGAAAATTATTAACTGTATAAAGAACAGAACAATTTACAGAAACATCCATAGGATAACATTGGTGGTTTTGTGCATTCAGGTATAAGAATCATATTATTACAGTAGGTCCTTGGGTTGTGACATAACGTGATTTTCGCTGTAAGTCGGAACCCACCTACATAAGCAACTACATCACTCACATGGAGCACATACACAGCAGTAATGAAGTGAAACAGTAAAAAAAAGATAATTCCTGACCTTTCCTTGTGGTAAATAAATAATAAAAAACATAAAGCATATATGTACATATGTCAAAATGATGGAACTTTTAAAAAAATAAATAAATAGGAGATGGTGACATAACCACAAAATGATGTATGAGTCCGATGTAATCCGAGGACTGCCTGTAATGTTATAGTTGTAATCAAAAGTATTAAAACACATTTTTTTGTGGGAAATGAGTAAACTTGTCATATCGCTTTTTATACCAAAGCGCGGGAAACGAGTTTTTTCCAAAAACGATGAGTAGAGACAGATTCGGTCAAATATGGAGGGCCTGGCATTTCAACAACGAAAATGTGCAAGACAACTCAGATAGACTTTGCACAGGCAGACCATGATTGGATTTCTTTCTTCCCGTTGGGACGTGATTTGGCAGGAAAATGCCCGATTACAAAGTGTTTAATATTAGTATTACTACAGCTAAAATTTGTGTGATATGTTCTAGGCACAAGTCTAAATGTTTTACTTAGCACATGTTTAATCCCCTCAGAAGTCTTTTTTAAAAAAAAAAATTTTATTGATTTTTTTACAGAGAGGAAGGGAGAGGGACAGAGAGTTAGAAACATCGATCTACATGCCCTTGACCAGAATTAAACCTGGGACCTTTCAGTCCCCAGGCTGACGCTCTATCCACTGAGCCAAACTGGTTAGGGCAGAAGTCTTTGAGGTGAGTCCTTTGATATCCTCATTGTATAGATGAGGAAAGTGAAGTACAAGGGAGGTAAGGTAACTTGCTCAGGTCTTCCATTCGGTAGGCGGTAGAGCTGGGATGTGACCAGACCCGGCCTGATCTCGTCATCACCATGCTTTATTGCCTCTTGGCAAAGGATTATCCAGAACCTACTTACATGTCTGATTTTCAGCAAAGTAGCCATTGATCAAGGGAACACATACTAGATACGATTAAATTAAACGCAGTATTGTAGTTGAGATTCTGCACAAAGAAAAAGAGTCATTAGTTGAACTGCTTTATAGACATTCCACACAGGACTCTGAGGCTGTCAACTTTGAGGAGGGCTGGTCACAGAAGAAAATTTATGGGTTTTAAACTTAGTTTGGGTTCCAAGGGAAGCCATAAAATTATTGATGTGGCTGCACATTCCTCAGAACAGATGAGTTAGATAATGACAGATTTCTGATAAAGAGACTTAATAGCTAAAAATGTCAATTCTGCATTTTATATACCTTGCTTGGGAGGGAGATTTCTGAAAGAGCAATATCTTTTTTTCACCACTTCATTCTATCAGGCTACCCTGTGTGGAAATGAGCAGATAATGGTGGCTTGGGGGGAGTAAGAAAAGATGGGAAATAGGGGGACATACCTAGTAAAAATAATATTAATACTCAGTGATTCTTTAGTCAGAGAAGAACTGAGTAATTTGAATCTGGAAAAGGGCAAAGTATTGCTATATTTTTGAGAGATTTCAAAGAGCAAAAACAAATTTTTTTAAAAAAGAATAAATTAAAAGTGATCAGCTCCATAGCCACTGGGTCAGAGGTGTTTATACTGCTACATCTCATGTAGGCCTGCGATGTCATCCAAAAACATTGGACTTCATCTTACTAAAGAACCTCTTTTTCATTTGCAGTTTCCAGGTGCTCAAAGGAAGATTTATTTCTGACAAATAAGTGGTAATATCCAAAGTCATTCTTACCATAGTCTAACACCCTGACACACTTCTTGGAAGATAGAAATTTAATTAGATGCTCTCTCTTCTGTAGTTAGGGACTGAATTGGGTTGGTGAGCTGCCCGCCCAGATATCCCTTGCTTCTCTTCCTATAACCAACTCTGACAAACTCCAGCTTTAGTATACCTAAAATGTAACCGGGCTCTCAAGGAGTGTGCTACAAGAAAAGATTCATCCGTTATATGTGGTTCCACTATTACCACTGCAGCCACCACCATCAGGAGTGTTTGCCACAGGCCAGGTCCTCTGCTAAATGCATTGTGAGGATCATGTCATGTAATCTTCACACACTCGTGAATGAGGGAGCAGCCAAGCCAAGGGCCCCTGAGCACAAGGGAGTGAGATATCTTCCTTGTGTTGGTGCCCATTGACTTGAGAGCTGGCTCAGAGAGCTGCTAGAAAGAGCAACTTTCGCCCTTGAAGATTTCCTTCCCTTGCAGAGTGCATCTTTTTGGTGTTTCCTAGGATTTATGTGAAAAATTCTAGATGTTCACCAGGCATTCAAAATGATTTTTTTTTTTCAAGGAATGGAGTTTCAAACATCACAATTCCCTTGAACACACTTCCTTGAGGGACGTTCGGGTATTAACAGAAGGGATTCTGGACATTCTCTTCCCAATTCACCCAGGAACCACAGCTTTTCAGTGGAGGCAGCAGTTCCTATGACAAGAATAGCAGTGAGGGTTTGTCTTTTCTATGATGGGATAGTTGGTCTCAGGATCTTTTTATGTGTGCTCTGCCAAAAACCAGTTCTGTGAAATACTTAACAATAAGGAGGCTCATGGGCAAAGGAGGCTTAAGGCAGGTATGAATCTCAGTGCACAAGCTTAGTTGTATAGGGAGATACTGTATTCCTTATTTTTGTGTGAATCAATCTGATTTTAACTTTCATCTGCCATCCCTCCAGATTGATGGGGAATTTCAACTTAAACATACTTGGAATTCCTCTCTTTTTTCCCTCCAAAGGGCTGTGTCAAGATTATGTTCTTCTTGCCCAGCCAGCATGGCTCAGGGGTTGAACTGTGAATCAGGAGTTCACAGTTCGATTCCTGGTTGGGGCACATGTCCAGGTGGCAGGCTCGATCCCCAGTAGGGGGCATGCAGGAGGCAGCTGATCAATTATTCTCATCCCTTTTCCTCCCTTCCTTTCTGAAATCAATTTATATTTATATACTAGAGGCCTGGTGGAATGACTAGTCGCTATGACGCGCACTGACCACCAGGGGGCAGATATTCAACGCAGGAGCTGCCCTCTGCCCGCAGGTCCCAGGCCAGCCAAGGTGATGCCAGTGGAGGCCCCCTGATCGCCACCCTCCCCAAGTTGCACCACAGATTGGCCCTGATTGCCGGTCAGGTCTAGGGACTCTACCTCTGCACGAATTTCGTGCACTGGGCCTCTAGTTTTTAAATATGTCTCTTGGCCATTTGCATGTCTTCTTTGGAGAAGTGTCTATTCAGATCCTCTGCCTATTTTTTATTTGGTTTGCTTGTCTTCTTTTTGTTGAGTTGTATGAGTACTTTATGTATTTTGCATTTACATTTATTTCAACCAAAGCTTCCAAAATAATTTTAATTACTGAATCTATTAACATCCCATAGAGTCAGTGTTCTGGAAGTGACCTTTGGGAAATGTTTAGCAGTTTGTTCCATGTGGACCCATTACTATCCAATACTCAGGAGACCATAGAAACAAGTTCTGGTATCTTTTCAGGAGAGTCAGCACTCATTTCTGTCCTGTGGGGCTGAACTCTTCTGAACCCTCTGCAATCTCCACTCTCACTGCATTTCCAGAGTTTTAGGACTGTGCCTGCCCACATCCTAGAATGGTTATCCTTTCCTTGGGGTTACCCATGAACCTCTAGGTCACTGCAGGAACACAGGCAAGTTACTTGGCATTGTCAATGCAATAAGCCCAGAGCACTAGAATATACAACGTGTTCATAAACATGGATGATTTAACCATACAGAGATAACCCCATGTCTGGGATAAGCACGATTCTCAGATGAACACTAGACTACTAGGCCTGACAGGCCTGCGCTAGCCATAGCACTGCTGGGACACAAGGCCTGCCGAGGCTCTTCCTTAGTTCAGCAACATTCTGGGACTTTTCTTTCTTTTTTCGCTAGTGTGAAATTATACATGCTTTATTTACAAACTTTTCCCAGTGAACATGTGTTTCTTTATTTTTCAATTACAGTTTGCCTTCAATATTATTTGCATTAGTTTCAGGTGTATAGCATAGTGATTAGACAATCATATACTTTGCAAAGTGTTCCCTCTGATATTTCCAGTACCCACCTGGCACTGTACATAGTTATTACAATATTATTGACTATATTCTCTATCCTGTGCTTTACATCCCCAGGACCGTTTTGTAACTACCAATCTGTACTTCTTAATCCCTTCACCTTTTTCACCCAAATCCTTTGGCAACTGTCAGTCTGGTCTGTGAGTCTGTTTCTATTTTGTTTTTTAGATTCCACATATAAGTGAAACGATATGGTGGTTGTCTTCCTCTGTCTGACCTATTTCACTTAGCATAATACCCTCTATCATAGGACTGTTTTTCATTACTCCATGAGCGGAGAAGGGAGACAAGCTTGGGCCACAGATTAAGAGAGAAACCCATTACTCCCTGTGTGTCCCAATATATTCTTCTAAAGGGACTTGTGTGTTTTAGTTCCTCTTCTACCTTTTGGGCTCTTTGCTTCTCTGCTGCTGCTAAGGCATCTAGTGACAACTTCACCAGGTCCTGGGTCTTATTTTCTGCCATAGTCTTTTATTAAAGAATGATTTCTCATTTATGACCCTCCTCCCCAACCAGAGTTTCCAGTGCTGTTCTTCCTTGAGCTGTATCGGGGAAACCAAACTGAGTAAACAAAACTATGACTGAGGACTCCCTTTGCACCAGGTTGCATGCATAGATCTCTAATTAGAATTTTAGGTGAAAAATTTTAGGCAGAGGTTTTTTTTTTTTTTTTTTTTTTTTTGGAGGGGGGTTTGCATCATGTCCCTGGACATACTCCCCCCCTTGGTAGGTATGGCCTTAAAGAAGTGGTAAAGAAAGCAGCAGTCATTGCCTTTAGAAAACCCATATCTGCCCGCTTCAGCTCTGGAGAAAGGAATTAGTCTGGCTTCTTCTCCTTCTGCCACAAGCTTCTGGTCTGAAGCCTGAGGTCTGAGCTAATTTTTGTTGATTTTTTTTCTCTTTGTCCATAAATGGAAGAAAACACCACTCCTTAAAGGAAACCAACTGCAACTGTGAACCTTAGACAAGTCAGAGTTGGGAGTCCCTGGGTGGTTGGGCTCAGCTGTCAGTTTGGGGTTCCTGGAACCCGGCAATGGGAGGCCTTGATATGGCAAGAAAAGGTTTCTCTGTGTCAGCTGATTAGTGGGTTTCAGTTGGGCCAACAAACTTCTCCTCACTCTACTTAGCTGACCCTAGAAATCTTGGCTGAACTGCAGAGCTGTATCAATTACAGTAATTTACATGAATTATTTACCAATTATCCTAATTACCAGGCTGCATGGTAATGATTATGCATATCATCAGATGTGTGCCAGATCAAGTTGGTTATGAGGTTTATTTGATTGCAGTACTAATCATTGTGCACATCTGCTTGGTCTTTGTGAGTTGCTCATAAGATGGGCATTTTCTCACACCTTGAGAACAATGGAACTTTGGAAAGCACTTGCTATTTTCTTTCTTTTTTTTAAATCTTCACCTGAGGATTTTTTTAATTGATTTTTAGAGAGACTAGGAGGGAGAAAAAACACACATCAATGTGAGAGAGACACATCAATTGGTTGCTTTTGCACACACGAGCAGGGGATCGAGCCTGCAACCAAGGTACATGCCTTTGACTGGAAACTAACCCAGGGCCCTTTAGTCAGCAGGCAGATGCTCTTTCCACTGAGCAAAACTGGCTAGGGTGGCACTTGTTATTTTCATTGGTGGGTTGAAAAGAGAAAGTAAGTAATCATGATTAGTATCTGCTCCCAAACCCAATCAATCTAGATAATTAGTTTTGAAGGTAAAGTGAAGACCAGTGACACTTCATTAGAATATAGGTTTCTATCCTCAAGGGCAGGGGCTTATGTCTTATTCATGTTTCTACTTTAGCCTCTAACAGTACAAATTCAATAAACATTTGTTGAGTTGAACTGAATTTGAAATAACACTAGGCTCTATTTCATGGCCAAAAATATTAAGCATCATTATCATAAAATTAGAGGCTTGGTGCACAGATTCCTGAACTGGTGGGGTCCCTCCACCTGGCCTGCAGGGATCAGGCTGAAACTGGCTCTCTGACATCTCCTGAGGAGTCCTGGATTGTGAGAGGGCACAGGCCAGGCCAGGGGACCCTACCAGTGCATGATATAGTAATGCTTTTAAAGGAAATAATATAGACACTATTTCTTCCATTGTCCTGAAGGTTCGTAAGATCACATACCTAGGGTTCTATGGAGCTATTACAAAATCATACTGTACCTATTCTTGTCACATGATTTTTCATCAGTATTGTAAGTCACTCATATAGCTGTGTATAGTGATAGCTTATTCATTTTAATAATTGTATGGTATTCCATTATCACAATGTGTCATAATTAATTCTCTTTTTGATGTATTATTAGATTGTTTTCACTTTTTTCTATCATAAACAGTACTGTTTTGAGCAATAATACATACGTCTCCTCATGTATGTGTGTGTGTTTCTCTACAGCGGGGGTAGGGAATGTCCAGCCATTGAGCCCTATAAGGCCTGCAAAATCATTTGGTCTGGCCCTGCCAAGGCATTGGGAGTGAGTTAATTAAATGTTTGACCAAATATAGCATGTTAATTTTTAAGTTTATAATTTTATATGGCCTGAGAAAGATGTTATAAATATCCAAATGGCCCTTTACAGAGAAAAGGTTCCCACCCCTGCTCTAGAGTATATAATGAAGAATGAAATTGCCCAGTCATGTGATGTGCACATTTTAAACTTTTATAAATATTGCCAAACTGTTCTCCAAACTGATTATATGCCTTTTTAAAATTTACTTTTAAGTAATAAAAAGGACTTGTATATATGTAATGGGCAAACCATAGGTTTTGGAATTATATTAATTTACTTATCAGTGTTCATTTCTTTTTTTTTTCATGTACCAATAATTTATTTATTTTTTTAATTTTTAAAAAATTATTATTACATAAAGCTTTACAAAGATTAGTACATATATCTCTTTTTCCCCCTGCCCTTCCCCCAGCCTCCCCTACCCCCCAGTGTTTTGTGTCCATTGGTTATGCTTAAATGCATGCATAAAAGTCCCATGTCTGATCTGTTACCCACCCCCCCCAATGTTCCTGTCCTTGTTGCTGTAATTTGACAGTCTGTTTGATGTTGCTCTGCCTCTGAATCTATTTTTGTTCACCAGTTTATAATGGTTATTATTATCCATAGATGAGTGAGGACATGTGGTATTTTTCTTTCATTGACTGACTTATTTCACTTAGCATTATGTTCTCCAGCTCCATCCATACGCCTGCAAATGCTAAGAACTC
>PVJC01033328.1:0-19420 GCA_004026665.1 Murina feae | reverse complement strand
TGTAAAGTCTGTGTCTAGATGCATTCATTATTTTGTATATGGGTATCAATTTCTTCCCATACTATTTGTTGAAAAGACTATCTTTTCATCCAGGTATTGCCTATGGTTCTTTGTCAAAGTCTTTCTATACTGCTCCATCGATTTATTTGTTGATTCTTTTACAAATATCACAGTCTTACTGCAACTTTATAAAAAGTCTTAAAGTCAGAAACGTCAATCCTTTGATTTTGTTCTTCTCTAATATGTGTTGATTATTCTGGATTGCTTTTCTCTCCATATAAACTTAGAATCAGTTTGTCAACATCCACAATAAATTGCTGGCCTTTTGATTGGAGTCTTATTGACCAAAGATCAACCTGGAAGCACTGACATCCTGACAATATTGAGTCTTTCTGTTCGTGAACATGAACTGTTTTTCCCCATTTATTTCATTCTTCTTTGATATAGTTTATCAGAGTTTTATAGTTTTCTCATTTAGATTATGTAGATCTTTAGTTACATTTAAATCTAAGTATTTTATTTTTTGGGTGCTGAGTATCTTTGTTTTCTTTTAATTTCAAATGTACTTGTTCATGGCTTGTATATAGAAAAATCATTGATTTTTGTACATAACCTTGTATCCTGCAATCTTGCTATGCTAACTTATCAGTTCCATGAGTGTTTTTTATCGATTGTTTCAGTTTATCAACACAGGTAATCATGTCATCTGCAAAGAGAGTTTTCTTTCTTCCTTCTCAGTCTGTATATCTTCTACACCTGTTGTTGCATTAGCTAAAACTTTCAGTATGATTTTAAAAGTGAATGGCAAGAAGGCACATAATTACCTTGTTCTCAGTAGCTAGTTATTTTTGAAAGCACATTATTTCTCTTATCTTTTTAAGGTGGTGAATTACACTGGTTAATTTTCAATTGCTGAAGCTGGAATATACTTGAATATGAATGAACACACACACACACACACATGCAGGCTCACGCACACGAAGCCAGAGTCTGTCCAAACAACAGAGCATAAAGCATATTTAAGACTCGGATGCCTTAAAGTGAGGTTTCACTTAGACTTCATCAGTTTGCTGTTATGAGGTTTAAGTTAAGAACTTAGATGTTGATGTACTTGTACTTTAGTAAAAATTATACTGTGCAACTGCAATCCATCTTAACTTGGACCAAGTCTCAATCTCCAGTTTAACAACTATGCCCTCCAGCCCTCAGGGAGAGTGCATGCATATTGACTGGGTTGTGCAGATGGGTATAGATGGATTTAGAATTCCATTGCTCAAAGACAGAATATGCCAGCAGCCTAGAAGTTGAAAGGTTCAGATTTTGGGGCTTGAAGCTAGAACCTCATGCACTGTGCCCTAGTCGCATCGCATGTCATATTGCTCAATTGGAAAGCAAGAAAAGGAAGGTAGGAATTATTTGTTTCTCCAAATAGTTGTCTATAAAGTTATAAGTGATAGATAATACCAATTATATTAGGTGGCACTAGAAAACAGTATATATTGCTCACTTTTAAGAAAATGGATTCAGATTCCTCTTGTCCTTTTATCATTGTAGCTAAAGTCTAATTCATGGAAGTTCATGGTGTTTAGTTTTGTGTCGGCTACCCGGCGGGTTGGGAACTTTAAAATATGTGCTGTGTGTAGCAATGATAATCTATTCCATCAAGATTTTATTGTTTTTCGGTAACCTAGAGATACTATTTTGTTCAGAGTCCCAGGAATATCTAGTACTCTTCCCACTTCATTAATTGTGTATTAGAAATTTGAAATGAATGTAGAAGATTTAGGCTATATAAAGTGGAATTGGAGTTATTTACAAACATGGTTTCCCTAGTTTACAAACCGAACAATATTACTAATGTTGGAGGAATGATTAGCCATCCTTACCAATGGTGAGATCGGATCCTGTGTTCTGCCCTCACTCTCTGGCTGTCGCTCTGTGGACAGCAGGGGCATCAGGTATGCACTTAAAATACACAGAATCCCTACTCTCATTCTAATGTTGACCAGCCTCTACTCATTTTAGACTATGGGAGTGATGGCTATAATTGTAATAAATCTTGCACTGAATAATAGTCAAGGAAGATGAAGCATCTATTTCATTCACCACTTATTCATGCAGTTTTCACTGATCTGGCATAAATTACAAAAATAACTTCTTCCCCCCCAAATTGAAGTGACCCAGATCTCAACACTTTATAAAAATTTCAGATGGTGACATACATCCAGAAAGATACATGATTGTAAAAGGTGGAAGAAATTGTATACGTATCGTCAATGTTCCTCAATGAAAATTGAATCCAATTGCCTTCTTACCAGCTATGCATGGAAACGCCCTCGTCTCAGAACATCTGCATGGTGCTTGACACAAATTTCACTGCTGGGAATTTGTCCTTGGGAAATGAACATTGAAGCGTTCTGTTTAAGATGTTCTCTGCTGTGTTTTACATAGGGATAAAACTTGGAATTAGCCCAACTGTCTAAATGTATAGCCTTGTTTAAATACATTCTAAGATACCCCTAAAATCTATATTATGTAGCTAATCAAAATATGTCCCAAGCTTTTTCTCTAATGCTGACATAGAAGGTACTCAACCAATACTGTGAATTCATGAGAAGTACATATATTCCTCATATGTGTCTTCATTGTTTCTTTCCTTAAACCATATGGAATGCTATTTGTGTAATCTCTGGATCCTTAAGGCAGAAGCTAGAGAAGAGAAAAAAAGATCGGTGATTTTTGTGTGACAAATAATCATGATTTAAAGCCAAATAGGATGGAGGTAGAGTTGCTTGACTGCGGAATGTTGGCAGACACAGGTCCAGAACCCATTGATATCCTTGTTATTTTGGCAAATTGGTATCCCTTTCCACTGTGAAATTAAAGAGAAAGGAATGCTTTCAATTCCAGCAAGATGTTGTACCACCAAAATTAGAGGCTATCCGTGTGCAAACAATGGTCTGGTCTCTCTTGGGGCTGAGCTGCTGGAAAACATTTTGCTTCGTCCAAAATTTGTTCAGTATTCCTGAGCCCCCTGGTTTTCTTTACCAATTCAGGGGGAGAAGATAGTTCCTATTTTACACATCTTTATTAATCAAGCAAAACTGGGGAACAGATGTGGGATTCACTAGCCGTGATGGGGACAGACAGAAGGAGAGCCATCATTTTTAGGATTGTCACTTTAAATGATGCCCGTGAGACAGCGGCGGAGGCAGAGCCACTGAGATGCAGAATCCAAATGGCAACGGCATATTTTAAAGGGAAAGTAAATAAGTTGTACTTCCTGGCCGCTGTGTGTTCATTATGTACTGATGTTGCTACATATTGCCGTTGGTTGTTAGCTAAAAGCCAAAAGGATCATACTTGCTTCCAAGTTCTCCAGGTTTTCTGTTCCAACAAAGGGTGCAACTAGCACATACTTAGTGGTGGGGGAAATCCTGTTAGGTATTTTAAAACAACTAGTATTATTCAAATATAGATCTAGAGTTTGGAAGGTCAGAACTAAATTGGCCTGCAGGGTACGTTTAAGTGTATAGTATGTTACTTCTTCAGTTACCATATTTTGCTTCATTTTATAATAATTATTGTAAACCCACTGTCATAAGAATAATTTTAATTAAAATAGCAACCTCGATCTGTAATACTTAAACTATCAAAAGATTGAACTATGTAAGTTTATGGGAGCATCTTTAAAAGTTTTTATTATTTCTAATATATTTAGGCTACCCATTTTACTAATAAGGAATACTGCCATATGTCTATTACTAAATGCAGCATATGTGTTACATATTACTAGAGGCCCAGTGCACAAAAATTTGTGCACTCAGGGGGAGGGTCCCTCTGCCCAGCCTGTGCCCTCTCGCAGTCTGGGACCCCTTGAGGAATGTCCACCTGCTGGCTTAGGCCGGCTCCCAGGGAGATTGGGCCTAAGATGGCAGTCAGACATCCCTCTAACACCCTGGGAGCCCTCAGGAAATGTCCACTTGCCAGCAGGGAGCAGGCCTAGGCTGCAGTCAGACATCCTTAGTGCTGCTGAGGAGGCAGGAGAGGTTCCCACAACCACCGCTGTACTCGCAGCCTTCTGGCTTGTGGCTGAGCAGAGCTCCCTCTGTAGGAGTGCCTGGACCACCAGGGGCAGCTCCTGCATTGAGCATCTGCCCTCTGGAGGTCAGTGTGTGTCATAGTGACCAGTCAGTCCCAGTTGTTCTGCTGTTAGGGTCAATGTGCATATTACCCTTTTATTATATAGTATTATATAGTATTATATAGTATTATATAGTATTATATAGTATTATATAGGATAGAGGCCTGGTGCATGGGTGGGGCCGGCTGGTTTGCCCTGAAGGGTGTCCCGGATCAGGGTGGGGTCCTGCTGGGGTGCCTGGCCAGCCTGGGTGAGGGGCTGATGGCTATTTGCAAGCTGGCCACAGCCCCTTCAGGGTGGGTGTCCCCCCCATGGGGAGCCTGGCCAGCCTGGGTGAGGGGCTGATGGCTGTTTTCAGGCTGGCCACAGCTCCCATTGACCCAATGTCCCAGCGAGGCTGGCTGGAATCAGGTTTCTGGGGTTTATTTATCTTCTATAATTGAAACATTGTTGCCTTGAGTGGAGGCTACAGCTGGCCTAGGCAGGCAGTTTCCTCCATCTCTGATGAAAGGAAGTCTCCTGTTTCCTCTAGCTCCGTGACTGCTGGCCACCATCTTGGCTGGGTTAATTTGCATATATCTGCTCTGATTGGCTGGTGGGTATGGCTTGTCTGGTGAGCGTGGCTTAGGTGTAACAGAGTGGGGGTCAATTTGCATATTACTCTTTTATTAGATTAGATAGGTGACAAAAACCAAATAATTTATTTCATTTAAGGTTTCTACTTTTACAAAATTTGTAATATTTCTTTTAAACAAAATTACTAACCTGCTCTCTTTTAAATGTATATTTTATTGATTATTTTTACAGAGAGGAAGGGAGATGGATAAAGAGTTAGCAACATTGATTAGAGAGAAACATCAATCAGCTGCCTCTGTACACTCCCTACCGGGGATGTGCCTGCAACCAAGGTACATGCCCTTTACTGGAATCGAACCTGGGACCCTTCAGTCTTCAGGCTGACACTCTGTCCACTGAGTCAAACCCGTTAGGGCTAACCTACTTTTTATGAAAGGTAAATCTCTGCCACCAGTATATTAAGTATATCATACCCCAAGCCTAAATCAAGTTATAATATAAGAATGCTATGAAATAGAAAATCTTACCTTTGTTTGCATAATAATATATGTATATACATATGTGTAACAAAGAAAGTAATCACTCTGATTTCCAAGCTAGTTAGTGTTCATGTTATTTCAACTTTCTACCATTCAGAACTTTTTAAATATTCTGTTATTTGCTTACTCTTTTTTTAATGTTTTTTTGTTTTGTTTTGTTTTGAGAGAGAGAGAGGAAATGAGAGGAATAGAGAGATAGAAACATCAATGAGAGAGAGACATCATTCAGTTGTCTTTTGCAAGTCCTCGACTGGGAATCAAGCCCAAAACCCAGGCATGTGTCCAGACCTGGAACCGAACCTGTAACCTCTTGATGGATGAGTCCACACTCAACCACTGAGGCACACCAGCTGGGCTGCTTACTCTTCTTGAGTTTCCCTCCCATGTGCCTGTGTCCACACAATTAGTCATTAGTTGCTGGATTATTTTCACTCTCTCCCTTCCTCTCTCCCCATCGGTTTTTTTACTTTGCATTTAATTTTAAGTGGGGGAAATATGCACACTGTGCAACATTTATAAGATTTTAGGGGTGGGCAGTGACTAGAAAATGTTGATCTCACCCTATCTTCCATTCGCACTCGCCCTTCTCAGGAACTCCCAAGATTGCCTCTTCCTTTTCCAGTGCTGAGGTGTGGCTGTGAAGTGGAGCAAGAGAAACTATTTGGCTCAGAATTCATAGGAGTCTCTGACAAGAATGTGAAGCACAGAGAGGAAGTGAAACAGCTACTACTTGAAGCCTTCTGAATAGGTACCCTATGAATGCTAAGTGACCCTCTGCCTGCTTCTCACATAGGCTACTAAAAGCCCCCATGAAATTAAACAAAGCCTCAATGAAAGAACATATTAAAAATGCACATCATTGTTCTAAAATAAAATGTGTCATTAATCATTCAAGATCTAGTGTATTGGGCTCTACTGGTTTACTCAGTGGTTGACCATCACCCAGCACCAAGAGGTCCCTGGTTGCAGGCTAGATCCCCACTAGGGGGCGTGCAGGAGGCAGCTGATTGATGCTTCTCTCTCTCCTTCCCTCTCCCTTCGTTACTCTCTAAAAATCAATAAAAATATATTTAAAAAAGAAAAAAGAGATAGCATATGGGAATGAGGTTTTTAGTATAAATTGTGCTCTATTGCATAGGTGCACATTCTGCATCTGGTTCCTGTTTGAGAAAACAGATGGGTCTTAAAACTTTTCAAAACACATTTCCTTTATCAATATGTTAAATGTATTTCATATATACAGTCAATACAGGAACATTTTTGGGGCCCTTTCCTTTTCTATTCCTTTTTATTGAATTCATTGGGTGACACGGGTTATTAAAATTATACAAATTAGAAAAAGAATTGACAAAAAAGGAAAAAGAGACAAAATCACTGCAATTGTTTCACACAGAACCAGTGTTAATATTTTGAGTCTGTTTTCTTTTTTTAAAATTGTTATTTCAGTATCATTTTGTATTGGTTACAGGTGTATAGCACAGTGATTTGACAATCATATTCTTTACAAAGTGTTCTGCCAATCTTTTGTTGGAGTTGTGTATTATTTGTATGCATATATTTTACATATTGACATATGTGTCTTACACATTTATAGATACCTTTATTAAAACATCTTGCAGTTTTTAAATTTTGTGGTGTGTACTTACTATCAATTTAATTTAAAGATATTTTTAGTTACTAATGCTAGATCCTCATATTTATTTTAGTGACTACATTAATCCATGATATGAGTTGCATATAAATATCAACAGCTAAATTCATGATTTAGTTGGGCCTGGAATCTTTCTTTTAAATGGTATTCTTTTTTAAATCTTGTATTCAAAGATATATTAGCTTCATACGAGGTATTGAGTAACATTTTCTCTATGCCTCCTTAAAGAATTTGCGAAGGGTTTGCATATGTTTTAATAATAGGTTTTAAATATTTTAATGATTTAAAAAAAAAATAAAAACTAAAATGTCTAGCCCTCTAGTAAGCTCATTACAGCCTCTTTCTCCCACTGATTAAAACTAAAATTTCTGAACAAAACACAACGAACGACTTGAGAATCAGGAATCAGACCTATCGGGAGGAAAGTCAAACTTTGGAGAAGAGACAACTACAGAGAAATCTTCCCATATCCCAGTATATATTGTCTGTCTCCCTCTCCACCCTTTTCCAGAGATTAAACCCACAGGCACAGGGCTAGTAAACAACATTGGTGTCAATAATTCTCAGATAACACTTTTATATCTTGTCTGAGGACCAGGATAGCGGGTCCTGGAAGACAGGGAACATGAAGGAAATCCCCATTTGTCTTTCTATCATTTTATCTCTCTGCCACAGCTCCTACCCAAGCCCTGCAAATAGACCGCAGCCCTCCAGAGGTGGCAGCGGCACAAGCAACTCAAACTCCAAGATAAATCCTGTCTTCCTAGCCAGAAGAACTGGCAGAAAGGCCCTGGGCACTGAAGTATGTGAATAGAATTCCCATTAGTATGTTTCTCTCTCCGTTGTCTCATAGAATTGATACAAGTGTGGGCCCTCTTTTTGAAGTTACAAATGTTGTAGTGGAATAGTACAAGAAACGCTGGACAATTCAATAAAATAAACGCCACAGAGATTGGAAAGTAAAAAACTAAAACTCTCTATCCTCAGTTGGCGTGATTTTTCATGGAAGAATCTCAAGGAATCTGTAAAAAAAATTCTTACAAATAGTGAGTGAGGTTAGCAAGGTTGTAGGACATGATGTCAGTACGCACAAATCAATTTTTCTCTATGCACTAGAACAAAACAAATGGAGATCTGTCCATATAAACTGACATTTCCTATCATCAAACCAGAGAAGTAGGAAATACTTATGCATGGATGCAAGAAAATAGACTACATAGAATTCATATGTCTTGCTTTTGTTGTTTTTTATTTTTTATGTCTATAGCACTCATTCAAAATTAAGGAGGCTGCTTCAGGCCTCCTGGTTTCATTCCCCTTGGTATGAGCATGTGTGAAAATATTGACGAGGCCTAAGATTATGGACCTTTCAATCATGTGGTCCCCCAAAATTGCATGGCTTCAATTTAATTTCTGCCGGGTCTTGCTTCCACTCATTTCTCCCTTGGGCATAGGTGTTTCCTTGGGTGTTTCTCTTATTTTTAAGTCCTCCCTGTTTTGTTTTTTTGTACCAAGGATTATAAATTAATTAACGCCAATCAGCTTTTAGTAAACCTGTGTTCATTGTATTTATTTCTTCCAGAAGCTATTTTTCACCCTGACACACCCTTTCTGCTTTCCTGTGATTGTCTCTTGGTTTCCATGTTCTTTCTGTGTCCATATTGTCCAAGACAGTTGTACCAGACACACGTTAAAGATGGACAGAAAGGCTTCGTTGTAGACTGAGGTGAGCTCACGGACAAGCCCTGAAGGGTGCTAGGGAGGAGGCTGGTGAATAGGATTAGGCACATATATTTGCTGATGGATGTTTATTGACATTAGGCTTCTATCCTTCCACAGGGGCTGGGAGAGAGGAATGCTATATTTCTTCATGATTACATTTCAGAGGGCTGGCACCGATGTCCTTGAGAAAGACTCTGCTGAATTGTAAGAAGATTTACATCTCACCCAGCTGGCATGGTTCAGTGGTTGAGTGTTGACCTATGAACCAGGAGGTCACAGTTAGATTCCTGATCAAGGCACGTGCCTGGGTTATGGGTTTGAGCCCCAGTGATGGAGGGTGGGATGGGGTGGGGGGAAAGGGAGTGCAGAAAGCAGCTGATCAATGATTCTCTCTCATCATTGATGTCCCTATGACACTCTACCTCTCCCTTCCTCTCTGAAATCAAGAAAAATATTTTTTTAAAAAAGATTGGCATCTCATAGGTGCAGAGAAAGAACGTACAATTTCAAGAACAATTCTCTAAAGTTAAAATGTCTACAAAAAAGGAAGGTCAGAGGATATAATGAGGAAAAATCTGTCTAAAGTTTAGTCAGGGGGAACATTAAGGTCATATTGGTCAATATTAAAGATAAATGAACATACATAAATAATCATCTTGATGTAGCAGTTCACAGACGTATGGTTAAGTATGCAGATGATGCACACTATAAAATCTTTGCCCTGTGGCTTTCTCTTTTTGTCTGATCTTAATGTGGCCAAAAATGGAATCAAGAAAAAAAAAATTCTTATACTTCTTAAGTAGCTTATATTTCTCCCTCGTGAAGTTAATTTGTTAGCATGCAGTATACTTTTTATATAAAGTTGTGACTCAATTAAATAATCACAAGAGGCTTTACTCTGTGGTATTTTATGAATTTAGTCTTCTTGCTCATCTCTGATAAACTGCTTGATGAAGAGCATCTTCTTTCTCTTTCAGTTAAATAATCACATTTATAATGCACATAGTCATATGTCGTACATATTGTCAAAGATCTGTCCCTTTCATCTCTTTTTCTGCATGTACTCTTGGGTATATACTTAGGTAAAGAATTGCAAGATCATACGGTAACTCTGTGGTGAACATTTTGAGGAACTGTGAAATCATTTTCCAAAGCAACTGCACCATTTTCCATTCTGACCAGGCATGTGTGAGGATGCCAGTTTCGTCATATCCTCACCAACATTTGTTTTTGTTTGTGTCTTTGATTATAGATATCTAGTTGGTGTGACATGGTGTCACCTTGGGTTTTGATTTGCAGCAACCTAATGATGCTAGGCATCTTTCATGGGATTCTTGACCATTCGTGTATCTTCTTTGAAGAAATGTCTATTCATATTATTTGCTCATTTGTTGTTAATTTGGGGCAATTTTGTTAATTCTTCTTTCATATTCACCAGGGACATGAATCATCCCTTTGCCAAGTGTATTCATGCTGGAGACCCCCCTTACCTTTTAGCCATTAGTAATTGTCTCAGTTTTGAGGTTGACTGTCACAGTATCATAGTCCTTGTGTTCAAGACACACTTATTTTACTTGGCAATGGCCCAAAGTGCAAGAGTAGTGGTGCTGGCAGTGCCAGATGCCAAAGAGAAAGCATAAAGTGCCTCCTGTATGTGAAAAGTTGAGTGTTCTCCACTAAATAAGGAAAGAAAAGAAATTGTATGCTGAGTTTGCTAAGAGCTATGGGAAGAACAAATCTTCTATAGATTAGTCTATGGTGAAGAAGGGGAAAGGAATGTGTACTAACTTCTCCGGTGCACCTCCAACTGCAAAAGTTATAGCCACCATGCATGATAAGTACTTAGCTAAGATGGAAAAAGCACTAAACTTATGGGTATCAATATCTCAAAAATTACGCTTTTGAGAGACAGAGCACATTCACATAACATTTGTGATAGTATAATGGTATTAGTTATTATTGTTAAACTCTTACCGTGCCTAATTTAGATATTAAACTTTAGAATAGATTTGTATGTATTGGCAAAAACATAGTATTTTTAGGGTTGGGTACTGTCCATGGTCTCAGACATCCACTGGGGGTCTTGGAAGGTTTCCCCTGTGGATAAAGGGGGGCTACTTTATTTCATTATTAGTAGCTCAGTACTCTAGTCAGTGTTTCACCTAGTTCTGTTCAGGTCTATTTTCTTCACTTAGGGAACCACACTGACAACAGGATGGGCCCAGTATTGGGAGAAAGTTTCTCTGCTCAAAAATGTCTCTCCCTGTCACTTGCTAGCCTGCCTCAAACTTTTAAAAATGCCTAGGAATGTTAAATCCCCTTAGTACAGTTATTGTCCACTTAATTTTATGAACTATTATGTCAGCTCAGCAAGTCAAGGGCATGGGAAGAGAAGAAGTAAAGGGAATTTTTTAGCACTTTTTTTTTTGTTATCTCCATGTAGCTATCTAAGTAAAATATATTATGAAAATGGTTAGAATCAGCATTTGAATGTTCTTAAAGCTGCAGTGAGGTTTGGTTTTGTCCAATGAAGGTGGCCATTACCAATATAAGCAAGAATAAAATGTAAATTTTTTTATGTCTTATAAGAATTGTTTCTACAAATACTTGTGTTTCAAAAAACACGCAACACATACACATAAAAAAACACACTATAGTTTATTGTTCCATAATAATATTTGGGTGGATTAGTCTTTGGGATTACAGACAATAGCCAAAATCTTATTTAAACTCCAACATACTTGAAGCGTGATAGGAATAGCGTTATTCCAGTTATTTCTAACCACTGTTTGAGAATGGTTTCTGCAACTGTTTTTGAGTTACACATCAAGAAGCCAGAAGCATCAAACAATACTTAGAATTTAATAACAAGAGAAGCACTCCACATCAAAATTTGTGTGATACAGCAAAAGCAGTGCTTGGTAAAATGTGAAACCTTGAATGCAATTGTCAGAAAACAAGATCGAGAAAACAAATGAACTCCCTCAGCCACACATGGTTGGTCAGGGCATGAATAATGTATATCTCTCCCATTTCTGTAATGATCAGACCGAGTAGGCAGGGCCTCCAGTAAGATAAGGATGTAGTTATAGCAAAATCCATATTTTCTTTTTTAAATTACTGTCTCAGTGGAACTCAGTGATTAATGTACATACAAGGTGATTGAAATGTAGATGATTTCTCAGCTCTTATCTCTGAAGGTACTGAATCTGTTGGGTTAGGTTTGGCCAGTAATATGCATTTTAGCTAACAACCTTGTTGATTGGGACAATCATTTTAAGAAATTATCTCCATTTCTATGGCAATATATATCTATTGACTATTATTCCTGTGATGCTCTGAATGGGAGAAACATGGCAGTTGAAATAGTTGGTAATGTGTTTCATCATCAAGCAAGATACACCTTTGTATTTAGTCCTACATTGAGTGCTTTTAGGCAGAAACTGCTTATTGTTGAGTTTTCTTTGTTGCTTTTGACTTCTCAGGACTTAGGTGAGCAGATTTAGCAGAATTTTCAGAATTAGTATGCCATTTTATACCTTATCTAGACAACCTGATAATAGGAAAGTACTAAGTAACAGACATTTTTACCACCCTCTTTTCCAACAATTGTTAACCTAAAGGATTAGCAACAGATCAAGACTGCCTTTGATTTTACAGCTAAATTTCATCAAAATTCACATCTATTGACTCATCAAGTTAGATTTCTCAAGATAAGAGGTGCAATCATTTTGAATTGTTATCTCAAGGATAATGTTAGCAGGAAGAATGAACATACCCCCATTAAATCAGAATACAAAGTGAGTGTGCTAGCTTGGATGTAAAAACTCTTCTAGACATTTATTTGGAAAAAAAAATGACATTGAAAAGATTTAATTTTATCTCCAAAGAGCAAAGGACAGATAATTGGGCTCAACTCTAAAGGGATTTTCATTCCACATAAACAACCAACATTATGAGAGGTAGAAAATTTTATCCTTAAAATAGCATCTATATATATAAAAGCCTAAGCAACCAAATGACCAAATGATCAGTCAATAGGTCGCTGTGACATGCACTGACCACCAGGGGACAGATGCTCAACACACAGGATTGGGCTCCCTCTTATCTGGATCAACTGGCTATCTGACATCCCCTGAGGATCCTGGGTTATGAGAGGGGACAGACCAGGCCGAGGGACCCTACTGGTGCATGAGTCCATGCATTGGGCCTCTAGTTATACAATAAGAGTCTAACTCTCAAGGTAGAGGCATGTAATGAAGCCGCAGATCTAAAATTATTAACAGCTTACCATTTACCTGAAAGCCCTCAATTCTTTATCATAACCTCACTTCTGAAAGAAATTTCCATACAACAGTTGGATCTGTAACTAAAATGCTGTTTCTCGGCACCTAAAGGAAAGTGCCTTCCTTGCAGTACAGTTTTGGCTTAAAAGCTTCTGTTTAGGAGATTATAGATTCTTAGTAATAAAACTGGAGTTGGGGGAAATTTTTTTTTATATATCCGATGAGCTGAACACTGACCTCCAGAGCATGAATATGAAAGAAAGGTCTTGGATCACTTTTCCATCTTACAAAGATAATTACAGAGAAGTTTGACTGAGTCCATGATACTACAGAGTATGTAAAGGTTTACATCGGATCTTAACCCTCACTACACTACCTCCCACAACCTTCCTCAAACCACCAACAAGCAATCCAAGCTTCTGTGGATCAGGCTTGGACTCCTTTCTTTTCCAAATACCCTAGAATCAAATTGATTTCTTACAATGAGGATTTGCTTGGTTTTTCTTTTTTCTTTTCTGGTTAATTCTCACCCAAGGATATTTTCCCATTGATTTTTAGAGACAGTGGAAGGGGAGAGTAGAAACAGAGAAACATCTGGGTGAGAGAAACACATCAGACAGTCTCCTCCCACACTGCCACCGAGGTACGTGTCCTTGAGTGGAATCGAACCCCTGGGGACCCTTGATTCTGCCGGCGGCCGCTCTATCCATTGCGCAAAACTGGCTAGGGCATGCTTTGCTTGGTTTTGATAAGGTTATGTTGACGCCTGGAGGTCATAGTTTTTGGAGTTCTCGGTGCACCTTCAGCGATCACAAACCGGGATTGTCAGGTGAGTGGAACACTCAGTGGCAAGTGATCTCTTGTGTGGGTGGTTGCTTCTCTAGTCAGAGATAATCTGCTTATAGTTACTGGAATCAAGTTGACGGGGTTTACTCATCTGCTTGCTGCAAGTGATAAACCGCAGGAAGGTATCGGCACAAATGACGAGTAGCCGATGTACCATCCATTCCAGCCCGAGCTGTTTTTCTTCACTGAATAGAGGAAGGGGGGTGCACTAGCAGCACAGAAAACCATGGCTGGTCTCGGAACATATTATAGAGCTTTAGCTCACCACACGTTGTGCACACCGCATCGGATAACATTCATTGCTGCGTCTTGAGGTGGATTAGTCTTTACACATGAATTAACAATTAGAATTGGAGGGAGAAGAAATTGAGTCTGACACAGCTTTCTGAGGGACTGCTTAGTAGAAAAGCTTTGCTGTACCTTCCTTAGTCATCCAGAAATATTGAATAAAAACCAGCATAGCCATCCAAAGCTCTCCTCCTCTCCAATTAAAGTGTTGGCCCTTTTAGGTCTGTCTCATTTTTTTAAAAAAAAATATTCTAATTGGCCTTATGCATTTTACATTGGTTATCATAGCATAGAAAACTAGATACACGAGCTGCCAACCATAGGGGGAGAAATGCAAGTCTCAGAAGTTAAATAGATGTTTGTTTATCTGTAATCCATTTCTGAAAAGAAATAAGACGTCACAAATTGTATTACTGCAGAAAAATAGGCAATAATTCAGCCCACTACCAATGATACTTTACCAGTTGTACCAAAAATACATTCCAGATATAAGCTTTGGAATTTAATTTACTTTTACATGGATGGAATGGAAGGTGCATCTGTGATTATTAAGACTTCAGATTACATTTGGGGCGGTAGAAATAATGTAGCAGCATTAGATTTATTTCTTTAGCGCTGTCCTACCTAAAACATAATGCGTACTTGCAGAGCAGTGATCTTTCCAAAGAAAAGATGCTGGACTCATAGACTTGGGCTTCAAAGGTGGCTCTGTTGAACCCATGTGACATGGGGAAAATGTCACGTTGGTTTTTAAAAACTCATGTTCAGCCCTGGCTGGTGTGGCTCAGTTGGTTAGAGCAAGAGCCCATACATTGAAGTGTGGCTGGAGGGTTTGATTCCTGGTCAGGGCACATACCCAAGTTGCACGTTCATCCCTGGCTGGGGCACATGTGAGAGGCAACCGAACAATGTTTCTCCCTCACATCAATGTTTTTCCTCCTCTCTAAAAATAAATCTCTCTATATATAAAAGCCTAAACTACCATTCAACCATTCAACTATTCAGTGTGCCATGATGCGCACTGACCACCAGAGGGCAGATGCTCTGACTGGTAGGTTAGCTTGCTGTTGGGGTCTGGCTCATGGGGACTGGGTGAGGTGGGCCAGACACACCCTGAAGCCCTCCAGCAGTCCCTCCCTGGCTCTGATTGTGCACTGGTGGGGTCTCTCTGCCTGCCCTGTGCCCTCTTGCAATCTGGGACCCCTTGGGGGATGTCAAAGAGCCAGTTTCAGCCCGATCCCTGCAGATCAGGCTGAGAAACCCCACTGGTGCATGAATCCATACACCAGGCCTCTAGTAATAATAATAAAAAATTCATGCTCAGCTGCCTACTTCTTCATATTTTTCATCTTATGGTGAATTAAGGGCACTACCATGTATTGTAAATTTAGTAATCATATTTAATTTGTGAGTGTTTAGCATCATGCATAATACATAGAAGATACACATACATAATAATTTATTCTTATTCCTCTGTCCTCCCTGCTCTATAGGAATCTAACATCTCAAAATAGGTAAAATCAGGTTCTTTGGCTTGGTTAAATTTATGGCATCTTCAAATTAATTTTTGTTTGTTTGTTTCCCTAGTAGTCATTCTCACCTTTCACCCAAATAGTATCTAGCTGTAAATTGCTGAATGGGCTAATAATAATCTATACTTCTTGTCATTTGAACAATTTTAGCCTATTATAGTGTTATGTTGAAATAATGTTTTCCATGTCATAACAATCATATATACTCAGAAGAGATTTTATTTATCTGAATATTAAGATCATAAGAAAACTCTGAAAATAAGCTACAGGTAGGTGGTGAAAATTGTGTATTAATATTTTAAAGAAATACCTTTATGAATAAATAATATATATTATGAGGAGTAATAAATACCATATCATATGTTGATACAAAATATATTCATAATAACACTGGCATAAATGCTATGGAACTAATGATGAGAATATGATCAATAATGACCGTGACTCCATGTCTGGAATGTGTTATACACTGTACTAGATTCTCCAAGTATCTGATTAGATCCTCACAACCATCCCAAGAGTCAGGCATTACATTGTTTTTAAAGATGAAGAACCAATTTTGTCCAATTTATCTGATTTGCATTACATCTTCACTAGGTAGATGAGTTCAGGGATAAAAGGCAGGCCTGTCTACTTTTTAAAAATTATGTTTTTATTGATTTCAGAGAGAGAGAGAGAAAGAAACAGAAACATCAATGATGAGCGAGAATCATTGGTTGGCTGCCTCCTGCATGCCCCCTACTGGGGATCGAGCCCCCAACCTGGACATGTGCCCTGACTGAGAATTGAACTGTGACCTCCTGGTTCACAGGTATACACTCAACCTGATCCACACTGGCCAGGCTGTGTACCTCTATTGGATGTGCTCTTTCCCTTGAGCCACATGACCTCCTGTTGATAGAAGGGTCTTGTTTGACTTAGCTCTGTAACGAAAGGGATCTGTGTTTTGCTACTGCTACAGTTCCAGAGCCCAACATACGTTCAGGGATGTGTTAGATGCATTTGCTAATTTCTGTTGTGGAACGAATAATTGCATGCACCATTTTGTCTCTTGCATCTACAAAGAGTCTTGTACATCTCAGATGATTTAAATAACTATGCTCTGAAACTTTAATTATAATGAAAGTCAGTTCTTAATGCAGAGCATTAGTTGTTAAGATATGGGTAGAAGTCATACAACAGCACCCATGGAAAAGCCTGCAGATCAAATCCTGGCCTGTACTCCTGCCCACTGCAGACATGTCCTTTCACCGACTATGACAGATGATATTTTCAAGCACAATCTGGGAGCACATGGGGAGGATATTTTTGTGAGTTATATCTCAATAATTAATAATCACAAATTCTCCTCTGGACTTAGGAGAAATCCCATTTTATTTTCCTGTGGATGTTATGCCATAATTATGTTTATATTTATGTTTTCCATTTATCATATATTTCATAATTATGTACCAATAAAATCTGAAGTGCAGCTCACACTGAAATATTTTCCTTTCAATAGCTGGTTTGGCATATTTTACGTTTTTCATAGTGCGATGTTTAGTGAAAAATGTGCCAAAGGACCTAAATTAATTTGAGTAGAATTGATCTGCAGGCAACTACCAACTTAGAAGCACAGCAAGTATTTCTGCCAACCCTCCTTCTCAGTTATGTAAGATCATTACTTAAGGCAAAGACTTACAATAAAAATTAATTTTGAATTATATGCCATAAAATGGATATTATTTTCAGCATATTTTATGGAAATCATCAACTTGTAAATCATCACAAAATGGATTTCAGGGCTAATGAGAATTTATGATTTTCAAAAAATCTATCCATGTTATGGAAAATTCACAAGACATATGGCATATTTATTTAAATATTTCAAATTTTAATATTTAACTTTGACTTTTATTGAGTTCTGTATCTGTTACAGAAATTGCTAAGTGATAAAAATTTGATAAGACATAACGTTCCTGTTTTTAAAAGATCTCAGCCTGTTTTGGCAAACACATATCAATACATTACAAGCATATCTGGAAAGAGTTGTAATAGTAGGTGCTATGGGAAGACTGAGTTATCTGCCCTGGTTCTAAGTAATCTTGAAATTTATTAATATTACCAAAGTTAAGATTATTCAGACATTTAATAAAGTGTCTTATGTGTCTTCATTTTTCTCTTTGCTTTATTGGTCATCTCTGTTTTTCCATGTTCTCCATACGCATTATTTCCCCATTATTCTCTCTTTCTCAACCTCCCTTTGCTTTATTGTCTCTTATATTTTTTACCCTTCTTTAGCATTTTCATTCTCACTCTAATTTGTTTCATTTGCAAGGCAGCCATTGCTTCTATAAACTTGCTATCATTACATAAAATGATCATCTTCAGAGTACATACAATAAAATAATAAAAAAAAAAAACACACAACTAAGATGAAGGGACTTGTTCTGTATCAGACAGGATGCTAAATGCTTCCCACGCCTTATCTGATTTCAGCCTCACTTAGAAGGAAGGAGAGATGGTGGCTGTCCACATTTTTCAGATGGGGAGATGGAAACAAGGATCGCCACCACCCTGTCAGACTATGCTCTGCGCAGACCTAGGGAATGCCACTCACATAGGCGCACCCAGAACATGGCTCTTCAGTTCGCTTTCCCAGGCAGATCCAATGAACAGCCACAGCCTATAAAACAGGGTGACGTGTGCACTCTGTGAGGGGGGGTTGGCCGACTTGCAGATTCTGGCACCACCCCTTACAGTGTGTGGACCCCAGGCTTTGAAGATTAAACAACTTGCCCTGGGTTCCTCCTCTGTAGAAGGAGGTCATAATAACAACTACTTCAATAGGCTCATTGGGAATGACAGGTTTAGTGTGAGTTAAGCCTATGCAAAAATATCTGTCACATAAATCCTTTACAGTTATCCATAAGGGGCAGGGTGGAGGGGAGCCTTGATCTGTAGCATCTGTTGGTTCCTGGGGTGTAAATGATCCTGCGATGGCCAATTTCAAGTTCCAACAAGTTTCAGCATTTTCAAAGACAGTCTCATTCGCAAGCAATTGCATTTTCCTCTCGAAAAGGTCTTTTATTCCATATATAGCAATAACATCGAATTTGCATTTTCTTATAAAAGTTTTCATATGTATCAAGTCACCAATGACAGAAAGAGTACTTTTAAGGCTACCTCACTGTCTCCACACTTAGAAAATCTGGCCATTGTACCTCATAAAATATTACCAATAAATAATTATGCTCAGTATTGAGTGAGGTACACAACTATTACCAGTTAAGCGTAGATTATACATCATCCTCAAAAATAGAAAACATCATATTGTTGTCTCATACACAGCGCGTAGGACAATACTAGACTCACAGAAATTTCTCAAGCTCCTATTAGGCCTGAGAAGTGACACACAGCTGAGCTTCTTCCTGTTTGCCTGAATGGCTCCCAAGCAGCAGACCCTCGCAGGGGGATTTTCTTACTGTTTGCTTAATAGTCAGTGCAAATCAGAAACGATCACCTGCTGGGCCACCTTTTTAGGATTTTACAGTGAAATTTCTCAAAGAGAGTATCTGGATGCATTCCATAATGATGAGCGCAGAATCTTTGGAGTAGAAATAGACTTACGTTCTGGGGGAGTGTGCAGTGACACACACACGTTCATAATGCCAGCAACGGATTAAATGCTACTTTCCCTGGGGGTGTCTGTGGTGACCAGGAAGGCTTCAGGGAGACAGCGAGGCTCTGCAGAACATTCGGTCCCTGCCTTCTGTGAACTTAGAACAGACGCTGGCAAAAGATGAGGAAAAAGAATGAGAAGCAAGGCCCTGACCTGTTAGGCTCAGTGGATAGAG
>PVJC01033327.1:0-19425 GCA_004026665.1 Murina feae | reverse complement strand
AATACATTAGAAGAAAGCATGAGTGAACAGCACACATTGACTGTTTTGTGAGTAACTGCCTACTAAAAAGGGGAATCTATTTGTTCTAGCGTCATGTTATTCAAAGACTGCTGGTGGAGTTTAGACTTCAGCATTAACACAAAACTCAGACATACAATTTGGCTAACACAACAGACATAAAACCCACATTTTAACTGATTTTTCAGGTGAAGAATTTGGACTTTTGTGGAATATGACTTAGTAATAAAAAAAATAAATGGAGGAGAGAGGATCAAGAGAGATGGAGGTAGGGAAGAATTGCAAAACAAACATAAAGAATCTTTTGGGTGTGATACATATGTGTATTATCTTAAGTATGGGGGGTTTATGAATTGATACATATAAACTCACACACATATACATTTGTATATACATTTATACATTTTAGACATGCAGTTTATTATATGCCAATTACATCTCAATCTCAAAAAAGGGATAAAACTCAGTGTCCTACTTTTTTCTGTAAGTGATAGAGTGACTTTTTTCTTACCTCTGCTATAACATCCCCAGTCGTCCCAGTCAGAGCCTGAGTCTTCATCCTCTGTGTGCTCATTGCATGTTGTGCACACTAGAATATGTCGAATCACCTTGTAATTATTTGCTCACATCTGTCTCTGTTCATTAGGGTAAAACTCCTTAACTTCACACAGCAAATTTTGTGCCTGTCATATAGATGTTCAATGGATGGTGAATGAATGAATAATCAGTGACCCTGGCATTGAAACCGGATGTTGTCTAGAGAACAGACAAACAAAAAAGGAAAGATGGACTACCATTCCCTCCTTGCTGCTTCCAGAGTTAGAGACTAAATGATGTTTGATTTTGCTAATGATGGGTAAAGAACAGGACAAGTACTCTTGCAAATATTTAAATTCCATGTGCAAATACCAGTGGACTAGAAGGACTCTCTAGGCCAGCATGAGAGAACTTCACTAATGTAACAGGAGGTAATTAAGAAAGCAAACACTTTGGCAAAGTAAAAAGAAATATCCCAGAAAGATGACCTTTTCGGTCAAGTGCAGGAAATGTTGGCTTGTATATTTTAACCAATGAGAATAAAATGTAAAAATGTACTTTCTAAAGTAAATATTTTTATGCCAAGCAAGTAATCTGAATCATCTGTAAAGCCTTTGTAAATAATAATTTTAATTGAAATCATCTACATTTACATATGTAAATTAATTTTGATTAACATTGGGTGTATGTAAAAAAAAACAGACACAATTCTCATCATTATTTAATTTTCCCAATAAATTTCATGTCAAACTAATAACGTATGTTTTTGTAATTTCTTTATGTTCATATCTTTTTTATACATTTGATTACTGTATATTATTTTAGAATTAACCTTACATCAGTTTTGTACAACTGCATGCTATCAACATATTTAAACAATGTAAATAGCCTGTACTCTGGATCATATACTATGACCCTTAGAACTAGTTACAAATCTACATTTTTTTTAACTTAATTAATGCCCCTAAAAGTAAAGGCCGCACGCTTTCTGGGATATTTCTATTTATTTATTTTTACTTACATATTTTTAAAATAACTCAACAAAATATTGCTTTGATAATTTGTTGAGAGTATATTTTGTCTTGTTCTACTTAAATAAAAGGGCTAATAAAATGGAAAAAGTAATATGTTCTAAGATCTTGGTTCTGTACTTCTATGTACCAGATACTGAATACCTGTCCCTAAAGCATTCAGATTTTGTGTTTCACAGTTTCCCCTTAGTATTCTTCATTATGACCTCACTTTTTGGAGCTGGGAGACACTTTATTTGATTATAAAGTGAGTCTTCTTGATCCGGTGAAATTTGATTTCTGCTTTTATTGTCACTGAATTTTAACTAACAAATGCAGCTTCATAATAATCTTTTATTTCCCTTTGACAGAACCCGTGGGCTCATTTGAACAGCTGAAAACATTTTCCTTCCTTAGTTTGCCTGGGCTGTTGCAACAAATTGCTTACACATCAGCAATTTACTTTCTCACACTTCTGGGGTCTGGAAGTTTGTGATTAAAGTTTTGCAGAGTTGTTTCTTTTGATGCCTCTCTCCTTGGCTTGTAGAGTTTGTCTTCTCTCTGCTTCTTCCCATAGTCTTTCATGCATGTTTGTGTCCTCAAACCATCTAATAAGGACACCGGCCATATTGAATTAGGGCCACCCTCATTACTTTGTCTATCCTTCATTACCTTTTTAAGTATGCTATTTCAAAATACAGTCACATACTCAGGTATGGGGATTAAGACTTTGACATACAAATTTAGGAGACAGTTTAGCTTATAACATTTCTAACGGATCAACTTCAAAGTTAACCTTATTGGGATGGCTATCATAGTTCCCAATGTCTTTTGTAAATAGCTTTGACAACTATCAGTTTTTTTTACTGTGAAATTATTCTTGAATGCTCTTTTTTGACTTACACTCCTTTGGGAATTTCATTCAATAAAATTTGACTTTTCGCCACCATAGAGAGGATTAATCTTTGTTTCATTCTGGGTCTTTGACCGAAGGAAAGAGAATCCATGGGAGCTCATTTAAGTAGGAGGAGATTGATTAAGGGATATTAGAAAGCTCACAGAATCTTTAGAAGGACTATAGACATTGGCTGAAGTATAACTTACAAAAATGCTTTTGGCCTTCATTAACACTCTGAAGTAAGGGGAGAACTGTGTAGCTACTTATTCTTAGAGAGCCTGAATCTGCTGCCACCTATCAAAAATGAATAAAATAAAAATGGCTAAACCACAACTCTATTTCTCTAAATTGCTACTTCAATTCCATTTCCTGTGGATATGTCTGAGGGGAGAATACTGGGATGCTGCTGATATTTTTTTGTGGATCTAGAAGCTGTGTCCAGTGTTCATTAAATTCATCCAACTGTTTACTTGAATGTATGTGTGTTTGTGTGTGTGTGCACACACTCACTCATTATAGTAAAAACTATTGTCAAAAGTTTTGGGGCAACTATAAATGAGAATTTATTCAACCACACATTCCTCATATTAGCATCACAATTATGATCATAAATTTATCTCACAAAATATTTCCACTATTATTCTTTTAGTCCATAGCTCACATTACTTTGATATTCAATGGTTAGAGAAAATGAAATATAAAATGACTTCAGTAGGTACATCTCAGCTCAGTCCCTTTTTAGATGGTTATTACATTGCACACCCCTTGTACGTAAAGAATTATCCCTTCCCAATTAACCCAGTCAATGCCTTGAGGAATTGCATTGTCCCATGAGGCTGTGACCTTGTCACTCCTTCTCTGTAGTGTTCCTTCATGTGTCACTTTAAAACTGACCTTTATTATTAGCATTTCAAGTTGTTTTATTAACTCTCTTGCTGTTTTACTTCTTTGTTCTATGTTACAAGGCACAACAAGTAAGACAAAAATAGTGGTAAAATTTATTCTTGCCAGTCACCCTTTTGATAAATTCTTCTAATCTTCTTCTAAAGCATCTGACCTCCTTCTAAGAAATACAACATCCAAGTTAAATTTTCAGAGTTACCTTCTGAATTAATTCTTGCCATATCTATTACTGAATGCTCCAACATTCTAATCAAAGTAGTATTATCATTTGGAAAGATCTTTCAACATTGTGACTATGACATGATAAATGTGTGCTTAGAAAAGTTTTATTTCTATGTATTGTTTTA
The DNA here is from genome assembly GCA_004026665.1 of Murina feae. NCBI lineage: Eukaryota > Metazoa > Chordata > Mammalia > Chiroptera > Vespertilionidae > Murina > Murina feae. Next base: position 15,712 of record PVJC01033327.1, on the reverse strand, counting down.
ATGGAGCTTAACTGTCTTATAATTGAAGCATTTCTGCTAATTTTGCAGCTTCTACAACTTACAATATATCTGACTGTGTGAAGATAACATAAAAAATTAATTAAAAGAATTAATATCATCTACTGGACACCTAAAACATACTAAGGATTTTTATGTCCATTTTTTAATGTCTCAAAAAATGTCTCAAAAATGTTTAATAGTTTACCCAAGTAAACAGTAACCAAATAAATGATAACAATCTATTCATGAGAGTTAGTTGGGTAACTACTTGTGTATTATAGTCATTATTCTTGTCACTGAGGATCCAATAGTGAATGTAACAAACTATATTCTTTCCATTTTGAGATTGATGTTTAGTGGGGAGAAACATATTTGTAATAAATAAAATATAAATGATACCAAGTGGTTTTAAGCGCTATGAAGGGAAATATTACAGGTTCTGGAGATAGTGTCTGTGAATATGGGGGAGGCAGGAGTGAGGACAGGGAGGACTCACTAAGGAGTTAAGAAGAAAGAAGGATTAGAGAAGAACAAGCAACAAGTGCCCAGGCTCTGAGGTGGGAAAATGCCTAGTGTGCTGGAGGAAGTGAGGGACATGGAATGTACTAGGGCGGTGAGATCAGTGAAGGAATGGGCTTGCGGGGAGATTTTGTAGAACATTGTCTTTGGGCAAGATGGGGAGCCCACTCTCACTCAGATCCAATTCCCAATACAAGGAGTTGTGGGGAAGGTGTTTATCTGGGGAAATATGTAGGTCATATCAGAATTGAAGTTGTAAAGGGAGCACATTCAGAGATCATTCACAAGCTGATTACTGTCCAGTGTAACTGTGATTACATTCTGTTGGGACTGTTGGGAGGTGGCATATCACACACCTCAGACTGGTCTCATCTGCGGCCTCAGAATGTTGGAACATTTACCCACTATTTCCTCTGTCATTGGTTGAGGGCTGCTACCAAGGGCATTGACTTTCCTACACTTCCAAGCTGCCCTCTCATACTGCATCATTAACTGCACATCAGAATGACCCCCCAAGGAAAAGAGCCACAAGTGCTTGCAGTAAGGAGTGGTCTTCAGGGCCTGGCATGGGAAGGGGGTTTGAGAGGCATGGATGCTGGGGCAGGGAGGAAGGGTATACAGGAAAGAGGGCAGTAATAAAATCCTGACTTCACTGTGGTGAGGTTTTATTGTTGTTAATCCTTACCAAGGATATTTTTTCCATTAATTTTAGGGATAGTGGAAGAGAGAGGGAAAGACAGAAAGAAACAGCAATGTGATAGAAACACATCAACCAATTGCCTCCTGCACATACTCCAACCAAAGCCCAGGCTGGGAGGAGCTCGCAACCAAAGTATGTGTCCTTGACCAAAATCGAACCTGGAACCCTTCGGTCCACAGTCCAATACTCTATCCACTGAGCCAAACCGGATAGGGCCAGGAGTGATGTCTTAATCCACTCAGGCTGCTGTAACAAAGTAGCACAAACTGGACAGCTTGTAAATCCTTTCAACTTAAGGAAGTGGAAGAATAGAGATGTCATATACAGAGAGGGGAAATATTGCAGGATGAGTTTTTTTTTTAGGGGAAACAAGTGTGAAAACAAGAATCTCAAGCCTTAAAATATTTCTTAAAGTAGATATTGTTACCTCCACTTTGTAGATGGAAATGATGTGTTCAGAAAAACTGAGAGTTAGCTGGGGGACCTTTAACATATAAGTGCCCTTGATCAAGGACAATCATGTTCATTTTTAGAATGGTAAAGAGTAAAAGGAAAAATACGTAAGTGCCTGTTATTCTGTAGGTGCCAAATACATAACGATAAATTTGCTTTTATAATTTTAAATATGTTATACTTGAATCTATAGTTAGAACTTACATTCATTGTATTCATAATATTTAATACTCAGCAAGTTTTTCAAAGATATTATTCAACAAAATGGTCAAAATTGACATCTAACAAGAAGGTTACAGAATAGCCTGGCTGGTGTTGCTCAGTGGTTGAGCATTTACCTGTGAACCAGGAGGTCATGGTTCAATTCCCAGTCAGGGCACATGCCTAGGTTGTGAACTAGATTTCCAAAGAGGGGTGTACAGAAGGCAGCCAATTGATGATTCTCACTCATCATTGATATTTCTACCTCTCTCCCTCTCCCATCCTCTTTGAAAACAATAAAAATGTATTTTTTGAGAAAAAGTTTTTCTTGTTTAAAGTTCAAAAGTTTTTCTTGTTTAAAAAACAATTTTTCATCTTATATTAATGTGATTCTTAAAAAAACACAAAATAAGTATTCTTTTTCTTATTCTCAATGTAGCATCAGATATTTTTTGTAACAAAAATTCTTTATTTTCCCTAAGCATTTCTATTTAGGAAACTTAGTTTGCAGAGACGTTTATCCTATTACAGTAAGAATATGTGACAAATAGGGAATGCTGGTAAAAATGTATCACTGTGGGCCTGTGCCTGCATATATCAGAGGGAGGGAGCAAGATGATGAAAGATACTCAGCAAATTCAATAAATAGACTGTTTATTTTAAATACTGCACTTATTACCATAAAGTAAATTAAGAAACACTGAAATAACCTACCTTTTCCAACATCTTGCTTATCTTAATGTATTGTCTCAATATCACTTTCAAATAATGATGTTTGAAATAGTGTCTGCAATCTACATTTTTGATCTGCCTAAATAGCTGCTGGGTTCAGCAGAACATTAATGCAAATCTAATGTACCTGCTGGTATGATTAGCTGAATCAAATGATGGCATTTAAGTAACACCTAAATAATCTTAATTAGGATCTTCATCGCATCTTAGCACTTAGAACTCTACAGATGGATGGTCTTAATTGTCAGTTTTTTGATTAGGATAACAGCCCTAATCAAGTTGATGTGGGCCTGATAGACAGGGATATCAGTAAATTAATGACTGCTCTTAAGTGGGAGCATAAGCAAAAAAAATAGAGCTCTATGAGAGAGGGAATGGTGTCTATGCAGAGGAATTAATATTGTTAAGGGGAAAATTCAGAGTAAAGACTCATGGATTAGGATTAATGTTATTATATTCAAATACTAGAGGCCCGGTGCATGAAATTCGTGCATGGAGTGGGAGTGGGGGTTGGGGGTGGTGTCCCAAAGCACAACCTGCACCCTTTCCAATCTGGGACCCCTTGAGGGATGTCTGACTACCCATTTAGGCCCAATCCCACTGTGGGATCGGGCCTAAATGGGTAGTCAGACATCCCTTTCACAATCCAGGACTGCTGGCTCCCGAACTCTCACCTGCAGATTGCCCCTAACCACTCCCCTGCCAGCCTGATCAATGCCTAACTGCTCTTGTGCCAGCCTGATTGCCCCCAACTGCCCTCTTCTGCCAGCCTGGTCCCCTGCAACTGTCCTCCCCTGCAGGCCTGAGTCCCTCCCAACTGCCCTCCCTTGCTGGCCATCTTGTGGTGGCCATCTTTGAGCACATGGGGGAAGCCATCTTGTGATGGTCAATTTGCATATTACTCTTTTATTACATAAGGTACATTTATCAGCTCTTATATTCAACTGATGATATACACTTAGTATTTCAGAAACATAATGCAAGTAATTTTACAAATATTTCTAAATTTTGTATTGGTAAGTTGCTAAAACTTAGTAGAATTGGTGTATATGAATCAGAACTATTGGAAGGGTGTCTTATGATAGAAAATATGATGATAAGGCAAGACAAAAATTTGAAATATTTTGCTTACTCATTTCACCAGAAATAATTTATTTTCTGAATTTTAAATTTTCATGTTGCCTACCGCCTGGTTAATTAGCATCTAATCTAATAAAAGCGTTATATTAAAATTAACCATTTCTCCGGGATGCCTAGGCCACACCCACTAGCCAAAGCTACACCCACCAGCCTAGCAGAGCGGCTGTATGCAAATTAATCTAGCCAAGATGGAGGCCGGCAGCCATGGAGAGAGCAGCAGCAGGTGAGGCATGGGAAGCCAGGGGCAGCAGCTTGGGCGGGCGGGTGGTGGCGGGTGCTTCCTGGGCAGTGGTGGTGGTCCAAGGTGTGCAGGGACCCAGCCTGTGGGGTGGGCTGGCAGCACCCCAGCAGCTGTGAGCCCCTGTCTGCGGGGACCCGGCTTGCACCCCAGCGGCTATGAACCCCGTGTAGGCTTGCTGGTGGAGAAGGAGGCGCATGGGACTGGCCCTGCACCCCAGAGGCTGTGAGCCCGGCATTGGCTGGCACTGCTGCAGCCACTGGGGAAGGAGGCATGCTGGGACCTTGCCTGCGGGGCAGGGAAGTTAGGCGTATCTAGGCCTGAAGAGGAGGATAGTTGGGGAGACCAGGCTGGCAGAGGAGGGCTGTTGGTGGGGATCTAGGCCTATAGAGGAGGACAATTGGGGGAGACCCAGGTGTGCAGGTGAGGGAAGTTGGGATGGACCCAGGCCTGCAGGGGAGGGCAGTTGGGGGTGACCCAGGCCTATAGGTGAGGGCAGTTAGGATGGACCCAGGCTTGCAGGGGAGAACAGTTGGGGGGACATCCTGGCATGGGGAGGGCAGTTAGGGGCAATCAGGCAACAGAGGAGCAGTTAGGCATTTATCAGGCTGGCAGGGGAGTGGTTAGGGGCAATCTGCAGGTGAGAGGTTGGGAGCCAGCAGTCCTGGATTATGAAAGGGTGTCCCTCAAGGGGTCCCTGATTGGAAAGGATGCAGGTTGATCTGAGGGACACCACCACCACCTCCCACCCCCACTCTGTGCATGAATTTCATGCACTGGGCCTCTAGTAAAGCAATGTGAGCAAGTGCTTTCTTGTTTTGGACATGGCCTCCTTGATTTCAAAACTTTATTGCCATAAATAAATGAGAAAACAAAGTAAGTTTTGTATATAAGTTGTTTTTATTGGACTATGAATTGATGTACAACTTATAAAAAGAGTGTCTTCACATATTTTTACTTTGCACTTTACCACCTAAATCTTTAAAATGAAGAATACTAAGACAGTTTATATTGTATGCAAAACTTTTCCTTAGGACTCTGTCCCTAGGCCTCAGTGTCTAAGCTCCAGTCTAGGCTAAGGTGACCAGATTTTAACATTAGTAAAGTGGGACACCATTGACTTGGGGGGGTTATTTTTTATTTTTTCATTACTTAAAATATTACAAAGAGTAGTACATATGTCTCTTTTTTTTTTTTTTTTCCTTGACCTTCTCCCATCCTCCCCTACCCTAACCGGGAGGGTTCATGATTAAAAATTTGGCCTATATGGAGCAACAAAAATTTTCATAGAACGCAAAAATAGTATTGTAATATATATTTTTTAATTTCAACATAAGTACAATTTACAAATATAATAAATTTAAAAAATTATGTATAATATTATTTTATTCTTTGGCATATTTCTCATTTGAGTGAATTTTTTTTAGTAGATTGCTGTCATTGTTTAAAAGGTTATGAAATTTTTCACAAGAATTTGTTAAATTATATTTCACACATAAAATGGCTTTCAAAGTCTCAACACATAATTGTGATTTTTCTGATGTCCACACTTTATTTACCATAGAAAAAAATGCGTTCAGTCGCAGCATTAGTTCCTGGTAAGGACAGCACATTATTATTTTAACTTTAATTTTAATCCTATATTTCTTTCTAAAAAATAGCAATACTAACTTGTATTATTTTTCCACTGAGTTTGCTGTAATGTAAGTCATAAGAGACACTTTCAAGGCCAACGCTAGACTTTTTGCCACCACTATAAAATATAAATAATACGAGTACTGTCTGCTAAATTCAAGAAAATTTATGTATTTACTAGGGTCCCAGTGCACAAAAATTTGTGCACTCGGGAGGTCCATCAGCCTGACCTGTGCCCTCTTGCAGTCTGGGACCCCTCTGGGGATGTCCACCTGCTGGTGTGACTGGTCAGCCTGGGTGAGGGGCCAATGGCTGTTTGCAGGCTGGCCAAGCCCCCAGTGTGGATCCTTACCCTATTGGGGTGTGGCCAACCTGGGTGACAGGCTGAGGGGTGCTTTCAGTCTGCCCACAGTTCCTTCAGGTTTTGGGTCCCTACTAGGGTACCTGGCCAGCCTGAGTGAGGGGCTGATGGCTTTCAGGCTTTCAGGCTGCCCACAGCTCCCATTGACCCAATGTCCCAGCAAGGCTGGCTGAAAGCAGTTTTCTGGGGTTTGTTTATCTTCTATAATTGATACACTGTTCCTTTAAGCCAGGGCCTAGGCAGTTAACGAAACCTCCTCTCTGCTTCAGCTCTGGCTTCTATAATGAAACAATGTTTTCCTTAGAAGTCAGGCCCGGCCTGCTGTTTGCTTTAGCTCCCAGGATTGAAACAATGTTGCAAATATGTTGTTCCCTGGAGCAGAGAGAAGCCCAGGCAGCCCGCAATTTCACTCCTGCTGCAAAGGAAACTGCCTGTTTACTCAGCTCCTGAGTGCTGGCCTCCATGTTGGCTGGGTTAATAAGCATACAGTCGCTCTGATTGGCTGGTGGATGAGGTTTAAGCATCCCAAAGGGATGGTCAATTTGCATATTACAATTTTATTATACAGGATGAAATAAATAAATAAATAAATAAATAAATAAATAAATTACCTAAATTATCTGAATAGCTGATTTGTAATGACATCACTTGTTTAACTAGCTTACTAACACGCAATACGATGTGTACTGTCTGAGAGACAGTTACAAAATATTTTAGTTGTTGCCAATCCCAAAAAATCCCATTGTTCATTAAATTCGAACAATGGTGGTCAAATTCTAACAACTAATCAACAATGTGAACTTTGATGAGCAGTTCTCGATAATCAGTTCTCAACAATTATTTGTTATTATTAAAGTTGAACATTATAAAATTAACAAAAATAATATAAAACTCATATCCTGGCTAAATAGCCACACAGCCTCTGAAAACAGCACATTCCCTTCCCATTCTCCCGCCGTTCCCTAGCTTGTTGTGCATTCTTTCCAAAAATCGAGACTTTTTTAAAACGCCGTGGAACGCGGGACAAATTGTTAAAAATCGGGACTGTCCCACCAAAAGCGGGACGTCTGGTCACCTTAATCTAGGCTTTTCCTCAATTCCTCCCCAATCCTCTTCTCCACCTCTTCTTTCCTCTTTTTAAGACCAAGCCTGGCACTTATCTCTTCTGATTATTTCTTATACCACTCCATCTAGCAAAATCTCACTCAGAGACTAGTGAAACTTCAGAGGCACCCTTACCTTTCACTGAATAAACATTTAACTTTAGTTTCAGAAATCATAATTCATGATATGAGGAATAAGATATGCCATTCATTGCTAGATAAAATACAGGAGACTCTAGGTGTGAATTAATGAGGATGACATGAATCTATCTTCGTCTGAGAGGAATAGAGAAGCAACATGTTTATTGCTGTTTGCCATTGGATGTGTTAAAAATCCACTACATTGGAGGGCTAATTAGGAATTAACCAAGTGTTTGCAAACTATATAAAATGATCATGTTTCCAAAAGCAGTGTTTAATGTTTGTGCTTAAATGTCTTATCCCTTGAATGATTAGGGTGATGATCATATATGCACTGATTATGTGCAGCTCCCTGTCTTTCATACTAACATGCAGAGTGAAAGGCTTCTCCATGCAAAACCACAAGCACATCACCTGCAAATTTGTTCATGAATTTATTCCAGCCCCTAGGAAAGGATTGCTGTGGAGACTACCCTTAGACTCATATGTTATTACACACTTTGGAGTCTCCTACGTCCTCGACCACCATGTCTTCTCTTTCATTAACAAGATTCTCTTCATTATGTCTGGCTTCTAAGTGTTGTTGTTTTTTTTGTTGTTGTTGTTGTTTGTTTTGTTTTTGTTTTTATTTTCCAAAATTTTGCCCTGAGTCATTTTTCCCCACAATGAAACTCAGCTTTAATAATCGAATCCACTCCTAATTGTCAATATTTACTTCTCTATACATTATTTCATCTTCAGCCCTGATCCTTTCCACATTTCTCAACCCATATATTCAAATGCCTTGAGAAGTCCCTACTTGGGTAGCTCCTTGCAACTTTAAGTAAAGCATATGTTAATATAAATGCATGGTCTTCCCTCTCATCATTTTGTCCCTATCATTCAAGCTGAGAATCATGTTATATTATTTATTCTCTTTTTTTTTTACCTCCTATCTGCAGTCAGTTTTCAAGTTCTCATAACTCTGCCTTACAAATGTTTTTGTGTCTGTTTCTTCTTTGTTGTTGCCGTTGTTGATTGCTCATGCTAAGCCATTTTCAAGTCATCATCTTATCTCTGAACAGCTCTCCTACAATCTTTTCTTCCTTGACCTATGCTTCACTCAGTATATAAGTTCAACTGTTACAAGTTGAATCAACAACCCCTTAGAGAGCAAGACAGACACCCTTTGGAACTGGACAAAGAACAAACATAATGACTAAGTCTAGCTCAACACCATTTGAAAACACTCATCCATCACTGTCCAGCTGGCTCTAGGGAACGCTTTCTTTCCATATTCCCATTCCTATATCTCTCTGTTTCTTTGTCTAATCTTTTCTACACATTTTCACTTCTGAAACTTGCACTTAGACTTGGCACCCACATGCAATGCTCAGCACTGCTTACCACTTCTCTCTGAATTCTCCTCTGGTCTCTGCAGTGCCTCCACACTTTTAGATAAATTTATCATTATCCATGTTAGCTTTGGGGTTTCATTTGGTATAGCTAAATTTGTTTCCAGGGCTTTCTCATTACTGCCTGTTGTGGCTCTTTCAACTTAAGGCAGAAATATGTCTTGATTAAGTAATGACTCAATTTTTTGTACATTTTAAAAATATTTTGGAATAGTTTTAGTTTATAGAAAAGTTATAAGATAGTAGAGTTTATTCCCATGTACCTCAGACTCAGTATTTACCATTATTAACATCTGAATTTGTGCATCACAATATATGGACTATAGGAGTTCCAGAAAGGGCAGAAAACTTATTCTGATGATTCAGTTCTGATTGTACCTTGAATTATTGGAGAAGTTATATCCAGTTGTGACCTACAAGCTAAAAGATAAAGTCTTGATTTCAGTGAATGTTACATTTCTTCACCACTTGGCTTTATTTTCTAATCATGAGTTGTCTAAAACTAAACTAAAATAATAAGTAGTTTGTGTTAAACACAGATCTCATAAATAAAGGTAATGTAGTACTGTAATTTAAAGGGAATGTGTTATACAATTATTATCTGCAAAGGACAAATATCAATTCCTAGTGGATACAGCAAGATGTCTGTATCTCATTCTATACTTGGATTTCCTTCCCATTGTAATCTATAATCCATTTCACATCCTGTCAATAAAGGAAAACTAGAGGCTAGTATTTTTGCTTTGTTAGGAAGCATGTGGAATATAGATCTATAATTACTATCTTAGCCTTTCCAACATATTTTTTATTTAAGTAATTTTTAAGTTCCTGTACTCCTTGAAGGCATCCAGCCACCCATGGATCAGTCAGTCCTAGGGAATGATGCAAGTACATAAATGCATCTACTGGATGAAATAGGAAGAGTGAATGAGGGAAGGGCTGTTTGAGCAGCTGCTGCTCCTCCAAGGAGCATGGGCTGCTCATCTGGCTTCTGCTCCTCAGATGAGTGCAGGCTAAATGTGGCTGCTGCTCCTCAGACCAGTGCACATTTCCTCAAAAAACTAAAAGTGGAACTCCCACTTGACCCAGTGATCCCACTTCTAGGAATATATCCCAAGAAACCAGAAACACCAATCAGAAAGGATATATGCACCCCTATGTTCATAGCAGCACAATTTGCCATAGCTAAGATTTGGAAACAGCCTAAGTGCCTATCAGCAGATGAGTGGATTAAAAAAACTGTGGTAAATCTACACAATGCAATACTACCCTGCAGTAAAAAAGGAGGGATTTTTACCATTTGCAACAGCATGGATGGAACTGGAGAGCATTATGCTAAGTGAAATAAGCCAGTCAGAGAAAGATAAATATCATATAATCTCACTTATTGGTGGAATATACTGAACAACATAAACTGATGAACAAAAATGAATCCAGAGACACAGAAGCATTGATCAGACCATCAAAGCTCAGAGGGAAGGTAGGGGAGGTTGGGGGAAAGGGGTAAAGGTCAACCAAAGGGCTTGTATGCATACATATAAGCTTAACCAATAGACACAGACATCAGGGGTGTGAGGGCATGAGTGAGGGGTTTGAGGGGGTAATGGAGGGATAAGGACACATATGTTAACCTTAATCAATAAAGAAATTTGAAAAGAAAGAAAGAGTGGCCTGGCTGCCACATTTGATATGATGAAAGCAGTGGAAGGGAGATAACAAAATTTAGGAAAGAATAAGTGTTTAGTGCTGTTTCTTAAATTATACTCTGAAAAACACTGTTGGTTTCTTAAGGAAAAAACTAGAAGAATCAATGTTCTCATTGTCAATTTGTATTGTGGAATTAAAGTTTAAGTTTGCTTTTCACAGATTAATTGCACTTTTATAACTGTCATGCTCTGTAAGATTATTTATAACCTACAAAAGTCACATTGATCAGTTCACTTTGATGAATATTCAAATGTGAGTATGGTTTGTGTTGGTAAATATTTTTAATGTAATTTGAATGTTATTGTTTAGTTTACTTAAATGTGCATTTTTCTTACTACCATTTATGTCTACCAAAATGATTAAATCTTACAAACTTGCTTAATTAAAACATAAGATACTGATTAAAATAGTAACTTAAAAATGGTTTTCATTATACAGTAAAAATGTAAGTCATAGACTAACTCCAGTGCAAATGAGAAATGTGAATATGAATACAGTGAGGTAACTTTAATAGTTAACTGTGACGATTTTATGTAAACATCTGGAAAAATCAAAGAATGGATGAAAAGAGAGCTGAAACATACATGAAGTGGGATATTGGCTCAATGACCCACAGTAAAATGTCTTGTACAAAACTCTTTAAAATAAAAACAAGAATTCATTAAAACATTCATTTTCATAAAAATGGACAAATCAATTAAAATTTCCAAGAATAAGTTAAAAATTATGTTTCTCATATAAAATAAATTTTATAATTTAAGGTGAAGATAACAAAGCTACAAAAGCATAACTGACTGTAATATTCCTAATAGTTTAAACAGGCATAAGTTACAACATTTTTGAGTAGTTAATGACAAATATATTCCATTTGAAATCAGAAAAAAATTAGCAAAATTCCTTAATCAAATTACACTTTTGCCATAAACTTAACTACATACAAGGTGAAAAATAAACTACTATGCTCTTTTATGTTACCATATATTTTATTTTAAAGTCAAATGAAATAATATATTTTAAAATGTTAATCAAGTTCTGATATCTGTAAAACATTTTAAGAAGGAAGTGCTTAAAATTTTGCACTGAAGTTTCATTGCATAAAAATATTTTTCTTTGTCTTGTTATCAGTATTAATGTAATTTATGATTTTAACCAATTGATTGACAACACTGAAAAAGAAATTCTTTATAAATAATATCTCTCACATTGATATGATACCTATATTTTCTTTAACTAAAAATGTACCTTATATGTTTTATTTCATTATATTTTGATTATTTATTCCAATATTGATTCCACATATGTATGATTCACTGAAGGGCAATTGATATAAAAATTTTAAGAAATACTGACAAATTCTCTTTTTTAACATTTCCTGCTGAATTTTCTTCACATTCGTATGACTTAAGATCAGCTATATCTTTTTGTTTTCAAAGAAAAGGATGATAGATGTCACCAAGGCATTCAAAATGTCCTACTCAAGGATTTATGCCTCTTTATAAAAATTTGTTTGCTGGGAGTCTATGCAGGCATTGCTACAAAATTAACACTGGTCTTTATTGTTAATCTGATCATATCAAAATTCTTGTCAAATATTTTCAAAATACCCATAGACTAGTTAATTAAACTTGAACTCAATCTGGCACTCCTAATAAAGTCTTCAGGGCACAGACTCTTTTAACTCTTCTCTGCCTTTAATTTCTCTGAGTGTAGATTCCAATTTGCATTTTGTTTTGTTTTTAAGAACATATCTGTCATATTCCTTCTTCTGAGTCTTTTACACCATTTCCTTCAACTAGAGTTTCTTTTCTCTCCCAATTCTCATTTTAATAGTCAGAGGTTAGAAGCTATATTAAATGTTTTCTTCTTAACATCAAACAATAAATAAATAAACAAATAAATAAAATAAATCAAATATAACTAAAAACAAATGCATCAGTATTTTATTATAAGAACACACAAAATATTTATCATCCCATATAATAAAAGAGTAATATGCAAATTGACCATCACCCAAGACACCTAAGCCATGCCCACCAGCCAAGCCACATCTCCCAGCCAATCAGAGTGGCTGTATGCAAATTAACCCAGCCAAGATGGAGGCCAGCAGCCACAGAGCTAGAGCAAACCAGAGGCTTCTGTTGCAAGTGCCTGCATAGGCTGGCTGAGCCTCTGGTCATGATAACAATGTTTCAATTATAGAAGCCGTGGAGCTGAAACAAACAGGAGGTTTTGTTACCTGCCTAGGCCTCAGCTTAAAGCAAAAATGTTTTAATTAACTAAACTAATAAAAGCGTAATATTGAAATTGACCGTTTCTTTGGGATGCCTAAGCCACGCCCATCAGCCAATTAGAGTGGGTGTATGCAAATTAACCCAGCCAAGATGGAGGCTGGCAGGGAGGCTCTGCACTGGGAGCCTCCGCGGCCGGCACAGCTGTGCCAGGTGTGTCAGTTCAGTTGGGGGGGGAGGTGAATCTGGCCCAGGGCCTCCTCAGGGCGTCCAGGAGCGCCTGTCCTAGGTCTGCTGTGTAGCTTCACCCCGGGGCCCTCCTCAGGGGCATGCGGGAGCACCTGTCCAGGGTCCGCTGCCTTCGTCTGCCCTCCAGGGGCCTCCGCAGGGAGTGTGGGAGCGTCTACTGCACAGTAAGAAGCATCCGAAGCAAGTCTGCTGCCCGGCTCCACCCCGGGTATGTTCACTCAGCAGCAGGGCCCCACAGAGGGATTCTGCACCAGCATCCGCCCCTGGCTCGCCACCCAGCTCTGTGCCAGGTGTGTCCCCTCAGCAGTGGGGGCCCACCAGGCGTGTGCGATCGTTGGCCCTTCGGTGGAAAACATCCACACCTGCACTCATGAGCCCTCCCACCCCACAGTGCATGAACCCTGAAGGGGCTGTGGGCAGCCTGAAAATGGCCCTCAGCCCCTCACCCAGGCTGGCCAGGCCCGCCAGCAAGTGGACACCCCCCCCCCCTGAGGTGTCCCAGACTGCAAGAGGGCACAGCCGGACTGAGGGCCTCCCCAACCCCCACTGAGTGCACAAATTTTTGTGCATCAGGCCCCTAGTGAACTATAAATTCAAACCTCTGCTATTAGAAATTATATATACCTATATCCCACTATTCAAATAATTTTATATTTTTTTCATATAAATCACTCCTTTCCTGTAAATAGTCACTTAACATTGCTCTAAAATACCTCTTATTGAATACTTTACATTGAGTTTCTTCACTCTTCCCAAAGCAGTTGGGAAAAAAATCTTTCAGGTATACTGTTCATTCTCAAACCCGCTTTCTTTCTTTGCAACATGATGCGTTGATAACAGTATTTATGAGAGGCCTGAAAAGAATAAGTTAGTTCCAGAATTAATAATATATCAATGAACTAATTTTGTTTTCCAGCAGCATCTCTCATGTACATGCATCATAAAAATGCATATATTCACAGGCACAGCATCCATTTAAATTCCCACACTACTCAAGTAAAAAGCACACACAATTCTTTTTGGCTTCTGAAATATTGAAGATGCCGGAGTAGCTTTCATATAAAACCTTTCAAAGATAAGGTAATAGAAAGCACATATGAAATCTGTTAGCTCAGGGTAACTAAAATGCTTGGCAAAAGGTCTCAAACTTGTGGCATCCTGTATGGAAATTATTTTGTTTTTCAGCTAACTCTCTGTAAATATATTTATGATCCTTTGTTCTATTCGTGTCTAATGATGCCTAAGTATAGTTGACACCAAAAATAAAGTTCAGGTCATGAACTTTAGAATATAATGGGTCATTATTTCCATACCAAAAAATAAGGGGTGGGGAGACACACTGACAAACCCAAGAAGACCCCACCTTTGCACAACAAAGAAGATAAGGGAACACGATGCAGAAACAAGGGGACCCAGCTTCACCCAGAAGTCACCTACTAGACAAACAGTTATTACACCCCCATTTCTCACCATCTGCCAGCCACTCTGTTAAGCTCTAAGGAAGTGAAAGAAAGCAAAGAGGAGTCGGGAGTGAGAGGGCCATGGGAAAAGGCGTAGGGAGAAGAGGGGGAGGAAGAGGAGAGGAAGGAAGAAGGAAGAGGAGAATTGGCTGGATGTGTTCCAGGAATTGTGAAAAATCTTTTCATGTTTTCTTTCATTGGATTGTCAGGACTCTTCCCCATGGGTAGTGTAGCAATCCCAGAGACATATACTGTAAGTAAATGTTGTTGTTTAGAGAATCTAGAAGACTGTAATATCTAGAAGACTGTAATAAACCTTGACAAAAGTGGCAACTACGTGAACTTGCCTTTCTGAATGGATTAGTTCCGGGGTGGAAAGATGGTTGTTCTTCTCTGTCTCCCCCCCCCCCACCCCACCCCCACCCCGATTAGACCTTAGAGGCTAAAAGTTATGATTATTTCTCATCCTCCCACTCACCATCCTAAAGAGATGGTTAAAAAGCAGAAATGGAAAATAGAAGAAAACTCAAAATACATAGCCGTTCTGTGTACTAGTACATTTTCTTATTGTTTTATAGCTGTAATTCTCCAAGTGTAGTTTGGGACTCCTGGGGGAATCCCAAAAATTTTCCAAGGGGCCCGTAAATTAAAACCATCCTCATATCAAGGACAGATATTTACCTTTTTCTCTCTGTAGGCATGTTTAATGATGACACCTTAGCAGGAGCCAGAAAATGGTGCCTGACTCTACTGAAACACACTGTTTGTCACCTCTTGTGACAAACATGAAAAAAAAAAGTGACATTTTCACATGAGAATGTCCTGACAAAGTACTTCAAGTTTTTAATGTAATTAATCTTGAGCTCATGTACATGTCTTTTTATGCTACTTATGAAAAGCATCTGAAAACGTCTTGGCTGCATATAGGCATGTGATGTTTTCTTGAAAAAAATAAATACCCTTGTGATGGCTGGGCTTGTGAGTCTAACTATGGTTTTTTCTTTTTGTGGTACACCACTTTTACTTAAAAGAACAGCTGACAGAAAACTGAGCTTATTCACACGTGAGTACAGGGTAGACTTTCTAAAGAATGAATGAAATAAGCTTATCACTTCCAGAAAAATAACTGAGAGTATTGCCAATAGAAAAATCCAAGTTTTCAAGGAATAATTAGAATTTTGGAATTCTTCTCTCTACCATGAGCTTTATAGCTTCAAAACATTTAAGAGCTTCTCTGATGAGAACTTGAGTATGAATTTGCTTTATATTACATGGTAATTATGTTGGTGTTTGGAAACTTGAATAAGCCCATGAAGCAGTATTTTCCAACTGACCTATGCCTGATGGGTCATTGCCGGCTAAAAGACTTAGACAAAGTTAAAGACAGGTCAGTGTGTTTGCATGTAAAGGAATTTGAAAATTTATTAATTTTTTGTTCAGATTACAAAAAA
>PVJC01033326.1:0-19419 GCA_004026665.1 Murina feae | reverse complement strand
GAGGGTGGTGGCCTAGGACTGTCGAGCAACTGGAGCTGTGCTTACTACCTATAGAGGAAGCCCATCCGAAAGTGTATGTGAGGCTAGGGCAGCTAGGGGTTCTCGTAGGAAAACTATCTGGGGGAGGGGGGACTGATAGAACAGCTTGAGCAGCAGTGAATGGTCCTGGAGCTCTGTTAATGGAGGGTGTTTTGGATACATTTTGGAAACTGTAAATGATAACTAGTGAGGCTATTCAGAAAGCTGGATAATAGGGTATTTATTGGAGGCATACAATGTTGCAAAGGCAGTGGGAATTGGGGAAATGGCTAAAATTTAAGGGCAGAAGTAACATGGAGATGCTCAAGCGGAGATGCTAATGGGAATTGGGGTGGGCGTAAATTTTTGAGTACAGTGGTGATTTGATGTTTTTGGCAGGGTATTTTGGGGTAGATTAGTCCCTAGTTTTTAAGCTAGGATGGTAGAGGAACTGAGTGAGATAACACTGGGTCCCCTGCTGACCCTCGTCTTGTTCCTCTTTTAAGGAAAGTGACTGGCCAGCCTCGGGCTCCAGCTCTCCATTGCGAGGTGAGAGTGCGGCAGACAGTGATGGCTGGGACTCGGCCCCCTCAGATCTCCGAACCATCCAGACCTTCGTTAAGAAGGCAAAGTCATCCAAGAGACGGGCCGCTCAAGCAGGTCCCACCCAGCCAGGACCCCCAAGGTCCACTTTCTCTCGTCTGCAGGCTCCTGACAGTGCCACCCTGCTTGAGAAGATGAAGCTCAAGGACTCTCTCTTTGATCTAGATGGGCCCAAAATGGCATCTCCACTGTCTCCCTCACCCCTCACACATGCCTCCCGCCCCTCTGCTGCTCTCACCCCAGTACCCCTTTCCCAGGGGGACCTCTCCCAGCCTCCTCGAAAGAAGGACCGAAAGAACAGAAAGTTGGGGCCAGGAGGGGGGGCTGGCTTTGGGGTGCTTCGGAGGCCTCGGCCAGCCCCTGCGGATGGGGAAAAGAGGTCTCGAATCAAGAAGAGCAAGAAGCGGAAGTTGAAAAAGGCAGAACGGGGGGATAGGCTCCCACCTCCTGGGCCTCCCCGGGCACCTCCCAGTGATACAGACTCTGAAGAGGAGGAGGAGGAAGAGGAAGAGGAGGAGGAAGAAGATATGACAGCAACGGGAGGGTGTGACACCCCAACCCCTGTGCTGCCAACACCCCCTGAGGCTCCTAGGCTCCCTGCCCCAGCGCACCCTGAAGGAGCCCCTCCCACTGACAGTGAAGGCAAGGAGGTGGGCAGCACTGAAACAAGCCGAGATGGAGATGCCAGCTCCAGTGAAGGGGAGATGCGGGTCATGGATGAGGACATCATGGTGGAGTCAGGTGAGAAGTTGGGAGCTGCCCCGGGGCAGCTGGGATGATGCTATGGGGCTGTTGCGGATGCAGCAGCTCAGGCACAATACTAAACCAACCTTGTTTTCCCCAGGTGATGACTCGTGGGACCTGATCACGTGTTACTGCCGAAAGCCCTTTGCTGGGCGGCCCATGATTGAGTGCAGCCTCTGTGGAACGTGGATCCACCTCTCGTGTGCTAAGATAAAGAAGACGAATGTCCCTGACTTCTTTTACTGCCAGAAGTGCAAGGAACTGCGACCAGAGGCCCGGCGGTTAGGGGGGCCTCCCAAGTCTGGAGAGCCCTGACATCACTGTCTCCAGGCTGGAACTTCCAAATGACAACGTGACTTGGGAACTGAGCCTCAGGGTCCTCAGCCCATCCCCTGAAGCTTGGATATTGTCCCACTTCAAGGCAGGAAATCCCGAGGGAGACTCCTTTGGAAAGGAGTTGTTGCTCCGTTCTTCCCACCTTGTGGACTTGAACTGGGACCCGTAACATTGGGGGCGGGAGGCCGCTGGTCCCTAGACACTTAATCTCTGCCCCGTGGACCTGCCACCTCTCACATAATGTGCCAGGGTTGGAGATGGGATGGAGTGGGACAGTTGTCCATAAAACGCTAGTGTACATACAGCACTTCCTCCCTCCTCTTTTCTCGCCCTCCCCGTTTACTCTACACTGGGTTTATTTTTAATGTTGGACTTCCCCTTTTTGGGCGCAGCAGCTCCGAGGTGGAGAACCAGAGCCCGGCTGAGGGAGGAAGGAAGGCAGGTGATCGCTCCGGTCGCCTCTTGTTTTTAATAATACTGGCCCGCGTTTGTGCCGGCTGCCTGCGCGTTGTAAATAAAGCAGAGTGGGCTCTTTTGTGTTTACAGCCCTCACTGACTGTCCTCCTTGGGAGGGAGGCTTTGGAAAAGCTGGCAGAGCGATGGCTGGAGGCGGTCCTGACACCCACCTCTCTGAAGCCGGGGCTGAAAATGACCCTGTGTCCTGCCCATCGACTCGCTTCTGTTGGCTTCGACCCATTTCATCCCGTCTAGACCCCGAAACCCCGCCCTCCCCGCGCGCCCGCGTCCCCATCGGATCCCAGTGGCTTGGAGCCCGCTGCGGGCAGAGACCAGCTCGGCCTGGTGTGTTCGGAGGACGCGGGAGCGGGGTGGGGGGCGGGGCCACGAGGGAGACCGTTGCTGAAAGCAGTCACGTGGGGTGGCGCCAGTCACGTGGGGTGGGCGGCGCGAGGGGCGGGCAGGTTTGGGCCACGTGACCTGGGAAGAGGTGGGCGGGGCGCTGGATGGTGCTGGCGGCGGCGGCCGAGTCCGTGGCTTCGGGTCGCGCCCCAGGGCCCGTCCCCCTTGGCCGCCACCCCGGGGACCCCCGCCTTCCTCCCTCTCGCACCTCGCGCTGGGGCGGTGCAGCCCGCGCTCGCGCGTCGCTGTGCGGGTGTGCGCAGGCGCGGCGGGGGCGATTAGCCCAGTCGGGTGGGCGGTGGAGCCGGAGAGCGCGCGGGCGAGACCATGGCGGGCGGCGGCGCGGGGGGCGGCGGCGTCGGGGAGACGAAGGTGATCTACCACCTGGATGAAGAAGAGACGCCCTACCTGGTGAAGATCCCCGTCCCCGCCGAGCGCATCACCCTCGGCGATTTCAAGAGCGTCCTGCAGCGGCCCGCGGGCGCCAAGTACTTTTTCAAGTCTATGGACCAGGATTTCGGGTGAGCTCGAGGCCTAGACTGGGGCCGAGGGGGCTGCGCTGCAGTGGAGGGGGCAGTATGGAGGGGCACAGGTTCGCCTGGGCCATGCTGGCATTTTCCGGGCTGCATGGAGCAGACCACTGTGTTGGGATGGACTGGATGTCCCAGGATGGACAGACTGCGGCGCACGGAGCCTAGGAGGAAGACGGCTGTGCTAAACCGTAAACCAGATTAGAGAAGATTGGGTTGTACTGGAACAGAGTGGGGCACCCTGGTTTATTCTGGGATATTCTGGACTGTCCTGAGGTAGATCGCCCTGTCTTCCAGTGGTTCATTCTGAGCAGTTCTGCAGCACAGACACTGAAATCTGATGTAGATGGGGCTATGCTGGGGCAACTTGAGACATTCCGCCCTACGCTGGGTCTGCCAGGGGTGTTTTGGGACCTTCCAGTCTGTACTGATGCAGAGGGTGCTGTAGGGGGTGTTTAGAGCTGAGAATAGATTGGCTGTTCTGGAGAAACGGGCCATTCTGGTCTCTATTGTATTGTATTGGTTGATCTTAGTTTGTATTGGGGCCTGGTTTTTATTGGGTCACTCAGAACTAGTACTCTTGGTGTCTCTGCCAATACTGACAGCTGTATGGGTATATTCTAGTATGTGTTGGTGCAGACAGCTGCGTGTGGGGACCGTCTAGGCTGTGCTAGAATGTATTGGGCCATCCTGGGGTAATTCGGGTCGTTCTGGGCTAACCTGGGACTTTGAAGAATGCAGAGTGAGCTCTTTTGTGTGTGTAATTGTGGGTACTGAACCTCAACCTCAGCTCTCCTTTTAATCTTCATTTGATGTTTTACCGATTTGAGAGAGAGGGAAGAGAGAAATGTCGATGTGAAAGAGAAACATCAACCGGTCGCCTTCCATACGTATCCTGACCAGGGACCCAATCTGGAACCTAGGCTATGTGCCCTGACCAGGAAGGAATCAAACCTGGAGCCTTTTCGTGCCTGAGACAACGCTCCAGGCAACGGAGCCACCTGGCCAGGGCTCAGCCTCCAGCGCCTTTTTTGTTTGTTTCTTTTTATGTTTTTATTGATTTCAGAAAGGAAGGGAGAGATAGAAACACCAATGATGAGAGAGAATCTTTGATCGGCTGCCTCCTGCACGCCCTCTACCGGGGATTGAGCCCACAACCCCCTTGACCAGAATCGAACCCAGGACCCTTCAGTCTGCAGGCCGACGCTCTATCCACTGAGCCAAACCAGCTCTTGAAGGCAGGCTGAATGGACTGGGATAGCCTGGGTTCTAGGAGAGCCAGATCGACTGGGCTCTATCTAGAAAGATTGTTGGCCATTGGGAAAGTGGTATTGTCTGGGGAGTTACCTTGGATTTAAATCAAGGTTCTTCTATTTGTCAGCAGTGTAATTGGGCAATTTAAAAAATGTTGTGCCTGATCTCATCTGTGAAATGCAGATAGAGTAAAATGCCTAGTACAGGTGCATGGCGTTAATTCTTGGCCAGTGGTAATTGGTGGTGTGGAGTTTGACTAGTCTATAAACTAGGTTATGGTGATACAGACTGGGATCATTGGGAAGGCTGGGTTATGCTGGGACAGGTTGGTGTTGTGTTGTGAAGAATATGACATCATGCTGGGACAGGGCGGTAGTGACTGGGCTGTATTTGTTACATTGGAAGCAAATGGGATTAAGTTGGCATGTATCCAGGGGTCTAGAACCATATTAGGCTGAAAGGTTAATCAGACAGGATGTCCCATTGGGACGGGGGCGGGCGTGAGAGAGAGAGAGGGAGGAGGGAGGGTATTTGTGTATGAGATTCTGTTCAAGGCAGGGAGGCTCATGGTTCATCTGTATTCCTTTCGTCAACAAGTATTGGTTGATGTTCATGAAGTGTCAGGTACTTTGCTGTGTGGCCAGGACATGGTGTTGAATATAATTGATCCCACAGGTGGTTGAAAAGGGGCAAGTCCAGTCCATCTCAAGGAACCTATGGGAGATGGGACCCCCAGGGTTGGTCATTGAAGTCTGTCAGGTGAAGCAGATTGCAGAGTCTTGTGGCAGGTGAGGCACAGGGGAATGGGAAGCAGGGCCTGCGCTCCCCTTGGAAGCTCTCAGCCTCGGGAGGAGGTACCGGTATTTGGTTTGATGGTTATTTTTACTCGGGCCGAGTGCACGTGGCTGGCTCCCTGGAAGTGAGTTAGAGAAAACTAAAGGAAGCCTAAGAGTAAGTCTTAGATGAGGACCAACCACATTTGAGGGGGAAGGTGTGTGAGAAACAGTGGAGGCTGCCAGCAAGGCTCCTAAGGTTAGATAGATATTTGGGGCAACTGAGGTACCTTAGGGGGTGGCCTTTTAAATGGGACTGAGAGATCTCAGTCAGGCTCAAGGAGATCTCCGGAGCAGCACTGGACCCCTTAGGATGAGCTGAAGAAGAAATAAAGAAACAGCACTGGGTTTGCAGATATCGTAGGTGTAAGAGCGAGGTGTTTTAATGTGAGAGAAGAGGACTTAGATAGGGTGGGAGAAACTCAGCGTCCTTGAGCTGGATGGAGATTGGAGACCCCTTTTGGTGCTCTCAGCAACACCATGGTGGTCTGCAAGAACAGGTGCCTTAGGAAAGGTGGCAGAAGGGAGCCAGCTGGAAAGGGGTTGATCCATTTTCTAAGCAAGTTTGGTGTGATGTGAAAGCACCAGCTCTGTGCCGTATAAGAAACACCGGGAAAAGCACTGGTCACGAGAACACAGGAAATCAGAACTGCATCCACAGGTCTCAGAGGCCATGTTTTTGAAGTGAGTGTAGCTGATCTGCAAGGTAATGAAGTTGCGCTTAGAAAATTCAAGCTAATTACTGAGGACGTTCCGGGCAAACCTGCCTGATTTCCATGGCATGGATCTTACCATGGAGACAAAATGTGCTCCGCGGTCAAAAAGTGGCGGAGCGCGATTGATTGAAGCTCATGTTGATGCCAAGACTACTGGTGGTTATTTGCTTCATCTATTCTGTGTTGTTTTTACTAAAAGACAACAGGTAGATTTGGAAGACCTCTTATGCTCAGCATCCACAGGTCCCCCAAATCCAGAAATGATGCTGGAAATCATGACTCGAGAGGTTTAGACAGATGATTTGAAAGAAGTGATCAATAAACTGATTCCAGGTAGCATTGGAAAAGACATAGAAAAGGCTTTCCCATCTACTTGTCTGCTCCAGGATGTCTTTGTTAGAAAGCCAACATGCTGAAGAAGCTGAGTTAGAGTTAGGGAAACATCACAGTGAAGGGAGTACAGAGGCTGAGGCAGGTGCTGAAGTTGAATGAGCTGATGGATATGAGCCCCCAGCCCAAGAATCTGTTTAAAGGCAGACTTCTAATGGTGACAAGTAAAATATCCTCTTTGTGCCCTGCCTGGTTTGGCTCAGTGGCTAGAGCATCAGCCTGTGGACTGAAGGGTCCTGGGGTCAATTCCGGTCGGGGGGCACATGCCCTGGTTGCGGGCTCAGTCCCAGTAGGGGGCAAGTGCAGGAGGCAGCCAGTCAGTGATTCTCCCTCGTCATTGATGTTTCTCTTTCTCTCCCTTCCTCTCTGAAATCAATAAAAAGAAAAAAAACCCTATTTGTGATTAAAAAAAAAAAATTGGGAGAAACTTTGGGGATGGGTTTGGAGGGAGCTAGTCCAGTCTCCCTGACTTTTCATCCTGGCTTTTGACAGGGTGGTGAAGGAAGAAATTTCAGACGACAATGCCCGCCTTCCCTGCTTCAACGGAAGGGTAGTCTCCTGGGTAAGGGGCCCTGGCTCTGAGGGCCCAGTCCCTCCTGTATCACCAGCTCCTTCAAGCCTTAGTCTGGCCTTGTACCCCATCCCTCATTAGTGGTTGGAGATCCTGGCTCTTTGCTTTCCACGTGTTTGGAGAGCTAGTTGAAGTCCCTCATCCCTCTCTTCCTGGAGCCTCTAATGCTTACTCCTGCTTTTTTATGCTTTTCTCCAGGCTCTGGCAGACCCTGTCCCCCTTTCTAGACCTTTCCCTCACTCCCATCTCATATGCCTCACGTCCCAGTAGATCTTTTTTTTTTTTTTTTAATCACTTGCATCCTTCTAGCTTGTGTCATCCGATAACCCTCAACCCGAGATAGCTCCCCCAGCCCAGGAGCCTCGGACAGAACTGGTGCCTCCAACCCCACCATTACCCCCTTTACCACCGGAGAGGACCAGTGGCATTGGGGACTCCAGACCTCCATCCTTTCAGTGAGTCCTTGGGATTCTTGGGGGGGGGTGGGCAGGGAAGGAGGGAATCGAAGCCTCTTGGGAGGGGAAGCCAAGGATTTGGAGCTCTGTCCCACTGCCTCCAGTTGGCACCATCTCTGCCCTCTAGCCCTAATGTGTCCAGCAGCCGGGAAAATCTGGAGCCTGAGACTGAAACAGAGTCCGTAGTGTCTCTGAGGCGGGAGCGGCCTCGCAGGAGAGACAGCAGTGAGCATGGCGGTGAGGGGTCGGGCTCTGAGGCTGGGTAGACTGGAGTTGGGAAGGGGTTGGGTCAGACCCGAGCCTTGATGAGGGTGAGGACCAGGAGGCTTGGTGCCTGAAGTTGCCATTCATCCTCAGCTGGGGGCCACAGGCCCAGTGGCCCCTCGAGGCTGGAGCGCCACTTGGCTGGGTACGAGAGTTCCTCAACCCTCATGACCAGCGAGCTGGAGAGCACCAGCCTGGGGGACTCGGACGAGGACGACACCACGAGTAGGTACGGCTCCACAGATCTCCCCCAGGGCAGCAGCCCCTTCCTTCCCCCCCGGCACCCAATCCCCGCACCTTCCTCTGCCTGCAAGTGCTCCCTTCCGACCTCCCGACAGGTTCAGCAGCTCCACGGAGCAGAGCAGCGCCTCTCGCCTCCTCAAGCGCCACCGGCGGCGGAGGAAACAGCGGCCCCCTCGCCTGGAGAGGGTGAGGGTCTCGTGGGACGACTGGGTCTGGGGAAGCGGGGGACCTGGGCCTTGGCTAAGGGGTCTGAGGGCCCAGACAGCCCCAGACTTGTCCCTGCATTGTTGAAGGCAGGCTAGCCTAGCTCCTTCCCTTTCTCCCACCACAGACCTCCTCCTTCAGCAGTGTCACGGATTCCACCATGTCTCTCAACATCATCACAGTCACACTCAACATGGGTATGAGGGAGCCAGGGACGGGGCGCGGGGGTCATGTGGCTTGGGCTTCCCCTCATCACACGGACTCCTTCCACAGAGAAGTACAACTTCCTGGGCATCTCCATTGTGGGCCAAAGCAATGAGCGGGGAGACGGGGGCATCTACATCGGCTCCATCATGAAGGGGGGGGCCGTGGCTGCTGACGGGCGCATCGAGCCGGGGGACATGCTTTTGCAGGTGTGCTGGGCAGGGCCCTCGGGCAGGGTCTCGGCCTCTCCCACCCTGTCTCTCACCCACCGCCCCTCCCTTCCAGGTGAACGACATGAACTTCGAGAACATGAGCAATGACGATGCGGTACGAGTGCTGAGGGACATTGTGCACAAGCCGGGGTGAGCCTCTGCTGGTCTCGGGTCCTCAGTCCTCTCGTCTTGGCCTTTTCTCCTTTTTGTTTTATCATTTTAAAAAGTAAAACAGCATTTATGTAGAAGGCGTGCAAAACAAAAGATGTGTGTGATGAGTAATCGTAGCGTGAATGAGTACCCCTGTCACCACTGCCCAGATCATGAAGTAGAAGATTGCTGACACCCCAAAAGTTCCCCCAAGTGTCCCTTCTGGCTCCCCCTCCTCACAGCCCCAGGGGTCGTCATGCTCCTGATTCTTTGGTCATCACGGTGACAATCGCTTGATAGTTTCACCAGCCGTGCACGGGTCCTTGGACAGCGTGCTTTATTCTACCTGCTTGGGGGCTTTCTCTGAATGGAGAGTACAGTGTGTACTCTCTTGTCTGACTCAGTGTGTTTCTCCAAGTTATCCAAGTTGGTGAGTCACCCTTATAGTGGATGGAGCCTTCCACCCTCATGTTTTGGGCCCCAGCTATGTCTTTCCTTCTCGCCCTCTTTCTGTCCCTCAGCCCATTCTCATTCCAGGCCGCTGTCCTCCGGAGGCCTCTCTCCACACCCTGCTTGACTGGCCTTCTCTCCCCTACAGCCCCATCGTGCTGACTGTGGCCAAGTGCTGGGACCCCTCTCCCCAGGCCTACTTCACTCTCCCCCGAAGTGAGTGATGCTCAGGGGGGGCCTGCTGCTGACAGCCTGGGGGAGCTGGGGCTGGGTCCCAAGGCGACTGGGAGTGGGTGGAGGAAGGTCCAATCAGAGTCAGGGAGGGACAAGGATGGTTCTCCGGGACTAGGAAGTGGTCATCTCGGTGGTTTTCTCTGTCCTAGATGAGCCCATCCAGCCAATTGACCCTGCTGCCTGGGTCTCACACTCGGCCGCGCTGACCGGCACCTTCCCAGCTTATCCAGGGTCCACGTCCATGAGCACCATTACGTCAGGGTCCTCTCTGCCTGATGGTGAGCCTCGACGCCCACCTTATCCCCCCCTTCCCAGAAGGCTGCGGTGTTGGGACCCCCTTGCTCCTTGGGCGTGGGCTCTGCCTGATTCCCTGCTTCTCTGTCAGGCTGTGAGGGCCGAGGTCTCTCCATCCATACAGACATGGCCTCTGTGACCAAAGCCATGGCATCTCCGGAGTCCGGACTGGAAGTTCGGGACCGCATGTGGCTCAAGATCACCATCCCTAATGCCTTTCTGGGTATGGCTGGGTCCTGGGCTGGGGGCATGGGAAGGGGAGGAGGAGGAGGCCAGCGCTGGGGGTGGCTCAGGCCAGGAGTGAAACAAGTCTGGGAGGATCTGAGGCATTTTTCTGCTCTGGGTCACCCCAGGTTCCGATGTGGTCGACTGGCTCTACCATCACGTGGAGGGCTTTCCTGAGCGGCGGGAGGCCCGAAAGTACGCCAGCGGCCTGCTCAAGGCTGGCCTGATCCGGCACACCGTAAACAAGATCACCTTCTCTGAGCAGTGCTATTATGTCTTTGGAGACCTCAGTGGTGGCTGTGAGGGTTGTGAGTGCCTCTCTCTAACCTCAGACTTTGCCCAGAAACTAGTTGGGGTCACGGTGGACCGATGAGCAGTATGCACCCTGCACTGGCCAATGACACAAGTAGGGGCGCGGCCACCAGTGTTCTGCTGGGCAAGCTGAGCACCAGGCACAGGGCTGTGTCTGCTGGGCGCAGGGGCGCCTTTTCCTGAGTCGCGTAAAAGCATATGGGACTTGTGGTGGCCCTGGCCGATTTCCTGCCCCGATGGTAGTGGCAGGTGGGGAATTTCCTGTTGGAGGCCCTTGTTGGAACCCCTGTCATGGATGGTTCTGGGCAGACGGTTCACAGTTTCTCTTCATTCAAGGTCTTGGCGTCCTGGCCCTTTGAAGCAGTGACTCTTCGTCTCTTCTTTCCAGACCTAGTCAATCTGTCTCTGAATGACAATGACGGCTCCAGTGGGGCTTCAGACCAGGACACCTTGGCTCCTCTGCCTGGGGCCACCCCTTGGCCCCTGCTGCACACCTTCCCCTACCAGTACCCAGCCCCACACCCATACAGCCCCCAGCCTCCACCCTACCACGAGCTCTCTTCCTACACTTACGGTGGAGGTAGTGCCAGCAGCCAGCACAGTGAAGGTAAGTAACTGCCAGATACCGATACAGTTGTGGGTGGGGAACGGGGGCACCGGGGAGGAGAGGCAGGAGCGAGGGGTAGGGAGGCTGAGGGGCCTGGGTTCAATTGCCCCCCCATCTCTCCCCCAACAGGGAGCCGGAGCAGTGGGTCCACACGAAGTGATGGGGGTGCAGGGCGCACAGGGAGGCCCGAGGAGCGGGCCCCTGAGTCCAAGTCTGGCAGTGGCAGTGAGTCAGAGCCCTCCAGCCGGGGCGGCAGCCTTCGGCGGGGTGGGGAACCCGGTGGGACTGGTGATGGGGCCCCCCCCCCTTCCAGGAGCTCATCGGGAGGTGCTCCCAACCTCCGAACCCACCCAGGGCTTCAACCCTATGGACCACCCCCTGGTATGGCCCTTCCCTATAATCCCATGATGGTGGTCATGATGCCCCCACCTCCCCCACCTGTCCCTCCAGCAGTGCAGCCCCCGGGGGCCCCTCCAGTCAGAGACCTAGGCTCAGTGCCCCCGGAGCTGACAGCCAGCCGCCAGAGCTTCCACATGGCCATGGGCAACCCCAGCGAGTTCTTTGTGGATGTCATGTAGCGCCAACAGTGTGCCGTGTTGGAGCCCGACCCCTGGCCTGTCTCGTCAGTGCCTGGTGCTCCTGTGCTGTGATGGGGCGTCTGTCAGTCATGTTCATTACTCCTCTGTGGTGCCTGGGTGCCTGGGCTCAGCCTGTCCTGTGGCTGCTGCCTACTGTGAGGTTACCACTGTGACTCTTACCAGCAGTGCCTGGTTCCTCCCCCTTCCCTCAGGGGTGTACAAGGGACCTTTGGTTGTTTTTAGTATTTTTTTTGGTAAGCTTTTTTTTGGGTTAAAATAGATTTTTCTACATATTTTAGACTATTTTTTTAGTAGGTATTTCCTCTTTTATATGAAGAATCCCTATCTCCCGGCCCTTCTTTTAACCCCAAAAATGTGACCTCACTCACCCAGTCAGCTCTGTCCTGCTACCCTGGGAGGAAGAGGGGGGGTTGGTCACCCTTGACAGCAGTGAAGAAAGCTGGGGTATTTGGTATTTGGGGGCCGATGTAGTTGCATTTGTTATTCTATTTATTTTAGTCACTTGTATAAAACACCAAATAAAGCAACAGGGGCAAACTCCCTACGCCTTTGGCTCCTTTCTTTGGGAGGGAGGCAGGCAGCGAGGAAAAGGACTCAGACACAGTAGCAAAGCATGACATACTAGACTTTATTTGTAAGGCAGCGAATGCTCCCTGTGAGAGCAGGCACAGTCCTGGAGTAAGGCCCCTTCAGGGAGAACCAGGGCCCACAGAATAGGGGCTAGGCTTTGGCTTAAGGCACATCCTGGCCCTGGCGGGGAGTGTTCAGAAGCCGAGGGGGTTGCTGGTGACCACGCCGCCCTGCTCCACCAAGGCCTTGGAGATGCTTTTGAAGTTGCGGAAGAGCTCCTGCTGCTGGGGGTCCGACTGTAGCGCAGCCATGTTCTTCTGAATCCGGGCTGCAGCCTGGGGACAGGGAAGGGGGGTTCGGGACTGTGCCTTGGGCACTCCACATGCCCTTGGCAACCCCGAATCTCACCTCAATGCACCAGCTGTCGCAGAGCATTTTCTCATGCTGGGCTGTGGGGTGGCCCTCACTCAGGGATCTTGAAGCCCTGGGAAGCAGGAGACAAAAATTCAGGGCTGTGACCCTGGCCCAGGACCCCCTTGCAGCCAGCCCAGGCCTCCCACGCTGCCTCCTCACCTGGAAAGAACCACCACCATGGCATAGAGGTCAATGGCACTGTCTGCCAGACGCTGCAGCACAAACTGTTCATCTGTCAGGTAGATGGGATGGGGGAGGGTGTCAGTCGGAGGGAGAGGAAAGGGGGGAGGGGTGGGGGTGGGGTAGGCCTCACTCACTGACAATATCCTTCTTGTGTTTTATCAGCTTGGCCTCCACCACAGTGGCAAACTGCTCCAGGGCTTGTGTTGCCTGAAGAGATGAGGAAGGTGCCAGGGCTCAGAGGGGACACAGACCCATCAGCTCTGGTGCAGGCTGTCTCCCACCCACTCAAGCACTCACTCCTTACCAGCTCACCACTCCGATTCAGATCCGGATGGATGACGCCACTGAGACTCAGGCCACTGCCCAGCCCTGCCCGCCTTAGAGGAGAGGGGAAAGTGATTGGTTAGTTGCCATACACTAACCTTCCCTACCCTGGCCCCTAAGCTTACCGCCTCAGCTGTTTGCCTGCCTCTCCTAGCAGCAGGCCAGCATTCCCAAAAGGATTCTTTAAAGCTTTGCCAAGCCCAGTGAGTTCCTTTCCTTTGTCCTGTGGGCAGGAGGGTACAACAGTCAGAGTTCCGTCTTCCCCACCTCCTCCCCTCAGCTCTCCTCCTCCTCCTCACCATGCAGCCCTGCAGAGCCACAAACAGCCGAAGAATATCATTTGTTCCCTCAAAGATCCGGAAGATGCGCAGATCCCGGAGCACACGCTCTACCCCCGGCTCCTAGCACAGGGAAAGAGGAATCACATGCCTCTGTGAGTGAGATGTGCCTGCCTAGGCCTCCAGCCCACCTGCGGCTCCCACGGGCAGAGAACCATCCTGTACCTTCATGAAGCCCATGCCCCCCATGATCTGGATGCACTCATCTGTCACCTGCCAGGCTGCCTCCTAGGGACAAAGAACCATAGAAGGTTGCTTTTGGAGCTGAGCTCCAGTGGGGCTCTCCCTCCCTGCAGGCCTGCAGCCTCACCGAGCCAAAGATTTTGCTGATGGCGGCCTCTATCTGGAAGTCCTTGGATCCCTGGTCCATGTTGGCACTCACCATGTAAGCCATGGACTGAGGTTGCGTGGTTGGAACATGAGAACAGAAAGGGCTGCGTCAGATTTGACCTGATCACCCAAATCTCTACGACCGAATCTGCCCCCGCTCCCTGCAGCCCTTGCCTTCATCCCTGAGTCCGTTCACCAGGGGATTCTAGGAATCGGACTTCTTGAAAGGGGTGAAGCGGTAAGTGCAGATACGGGGGTAGAGTAGACTTCAGGTCCCTCTGGAAAGCACCTCAGCAGAAGCACCTCCCCCTTCTGCAGCAGCTGAGCTGGCTATGCCTCCCCGCATCCCCTAGGGCATTGGTGTAAAGCTGGAGACCCACTGCCCCAGGTGCTGCTGGGGGTTGTAGTCTGACCCGACTGAGAAGGCCACAGGAAAGAAAGGAACGTGGTGAGGACTCCTCACCTCTGTCACATACTGCAGCATAGCCATCCGGGCCAGCTTCTCCTGGATCAGCCCGAAGTTGTGAATTTTCTCCCCAAACTGGGTACGATTAGCAGCATGATCCACCTGGAAGAGAGCACCTGTGTCCCACTGTGGTTCTCTAGTCTCCCAGGAGAGAGGCTGGGCTGGCTTTGGCCACAGCCAAGCAGAGTTCAGTCTAGGCTAGATGGAGATCTAAGATCAGGGCTGGAGCTGCTGGCGGGGGAGGGGTCTCCACAACGGAACGGACATAGAGGAAGGGGGACCATGTGACTTAGATTTGGGCCACCTAGGGACTCAAGCAGTGTACTCACCGCCTTAGCGATGATGCCCTTCATGGTGCCCGCAAGAGCCGCAGCCATGCCAAACCTTCCATTGTTGAGAATGTGCATGGCGACCTTGAAGCCGCCCCCCACCTCGCCCAGCACATTCTCTGCTGGCACTCGGACTCCATCAAAGTACACCTCCGCCGTGTTCGAAGCCTTGATGCCCATTTTCTTCTCAGGGGGCCCACTGTGACAGGGCAGGGCAAAGCAGAGGTGTGTTCAAGCTGCGGGGGAAACTGCCCCTTTGTTTCTTATCAGCCAGGGAGGAACTATAACTCGCAGCCTGTACCCAAGTTCCCTGCATGCCCAGAGGGCTGAGGAGGTCTGGCCCTGTCCTGCGCTCACTGGTTGCTGGAGCTCAAGCTTTAGATCAGTTTCATTCGATTAAGTCCCAGAGGAACGCTCTCTCCAGCACACATCCCCAGGTGCCCTGAAACAGCTTTTTGCCCCAGAGCTCGGTATTGCCCTCCCTGCCTCAACCTTTTTCTTCCTCCCCAAACCCACTCACTGGGTAACGCCTCCAAAGCTCCTCTCCACCACGAACGCTGTGATCTTCTCCTTCACGGCTCCTGTGGCTGCGTCGGTAACTGGTGTCTTGGCAAAGACGGTGAAGATTTCTGCCAAGCCTCCGTTACTGTGGAGAGAGAGGTCAGTCAGGGTGTGGAGGACAGAGCCGTGTGGCCTGGGATTGGGCAGAGGAGGGGAGAAATGGGAGGAAGATTGCCTGATCCAAATCTTGCTTCCATTGAGGGTAAAATATTTTCCACAGGCACTGGGCACAGCCGAGGTTCGGATGGAGGCGGCGTCTGAGCCACTTGAGGGCTCAGTTAGGCAGAAAGCTGCTATGGTCTCTCCTGTCGGGCAGAAAGCTCCTTTACACTGGGCCTGGCGCTGGGTCTGATGGGCACTGAAGGTCCCTCAGGGCCACCCCCCCAAGTTACCCCTAAACACCTCGGGGTATATTTAGTTTCTTCCCATCCCCCCACCAGCACCGTCATGCCTTCCCCAAGTCTCCCTCAACCAACATGCCAAGCTTTGTGGTGGTCTCTGTAGCACCCGCCTAATTTGTGTCAAGCCCAAGACACCCCCTAGTCCCTGGGGCTACGTACAGGCCTGCCTTACCTGATGCCAGTTTGGGGAGGTACTTTTCTTTCTGGGCCTTGGTGCCGAAGAGCAGGATGCCTTTGAAACCAATGCTCTGATGGGCCCCCAGGGTGATGCCCACGCCAAGGTCGTGCATGCCCACGATCTCCACCAGCCTGGCGTACTGGAGGGGAAGCAGGCTGTAACGGGGGTGGGCAGAGGCTGGCCGGGGCATCCCCAGGAGAGAGGCAGTGGGGCCATGGCAGAGAGGGACACTGGCTGGTGGTGTCCAGTCCAGGTTGTGATGGCTTCCTACCCTGTGAGGTAGTCCCCACTTACACCAGATTCATTAGGATTTGGGGACCTGGGTGGTTCGGGGGTCCATGGCCCTAGGGGACTGTGTGCAGTTCAGTGGAGTGTCTGGAGGGGGTGTGTACACATGTATCTTGAAAGTCCATATCCTGCAGGTCCCCCAGGGCAGGGACTTGGCAGAGACTTTAGCCCCAGGGGTAGAAGGGCTGAACCTGCCAAGCTGAGGAGACTATAGCTGCGGGGCGCTCACCTGGGTGTTGCAGAGGCCCACACCACCCAGCTCACTGGGCACTTGCAGACCAAAGGCGCCCAGCTCCTTGAGGCCCTGAATGGTGGCCTCCTCCACCTGCTCCAGCATGTCATTCTTGGCAGGATCGTTCACCTCCTGGAAGGCACAGCATCCCGCATGCAGGCCCCTTTACAGGTCCCAGTACCTCTCCCACCCGTAGGGACCAGGCCCAGGTTATTTCCTACCTCGAAGAAACGGGACACAGGCCCCACCAGCTCTCTGAGAAACTGCGTCTGCTCCTCGTTGAGCACTGCGGGGGCAGCAGAGACAGGCCAGGCCAGGCGATCAGGGAAGCTGCCCCGCCCCCGCCCGGCTCTGCCTTCCCCTGCCCTTACCTGACGGGTAGGGGAACACCTGCTCTGTGGTGAGCTGGCCCTTGAACATCCCCACAGCAAAGGACTTAGATTCCTGCGACAGGGGAAGAAGGACGTTTCAGGGAGCTGGCTGCTGGGGTGGGCCCCTGGGCCCGCCCCGCCCCCTGGCGGCTTAGATCCGGGCCACATACCGCCTTGGCAGGCTTCTCCCCGGTCGAAGCCTCAGAGGAGAGCGACTCCGACTTGTCCAGAACCGCCTGGGGAAAGGGAGAGTGAACGCGGCCGGGGAAGGGTCTGCCGGAATGCCAAGGCGAGCAGAGGGGCAGAGCGAGGCGCCAGGAAGGGCACACCCGGCGACCTCTCGCCTGGTTTCATGCCCAGGGCACCCTGGCCTGCCCTTTCCCCTACTTCGGCTGCCAGGGCGGTCAGCAGGTCACCGCGCCGGGAGGGAGACCCCTGTCGGCGGCGCCCACACGGTCGCCCACCCCACGGCCCCCGTCACTTTCTTACCTGAGCGGCCCCACTGGCATAGGGTCGTTGGGCTGGGCCGAGCCGGGGGTGCCCCAGGATAGCACAGGGCCGTGAGCTGCGGGGAGTGGAGGGTCAGTCCTGGCCCAGCCCCCGGGCCCGCTGCCCCCATCCCTCCGGGCATACACACACCTTCCGCCCCCCAACCTCAGCAGCTGCCGCCCCACGCTCGGGGCCCTCCGCGCCGCCTGCATCTCTGAACCGCCTTAGCCGCCTCTCTGCCTTGAGCGCTGACCTCGCGCTCTGGTTCTGTCTGCGAAAACCAGGGTCCTACAACCTCTGACTCATTCTCCACAATGCACCGGGCGGTGGGCGGGGCTTCCGGCCGCCAGGGGCACGCTGGGAGCTGTAGTTTCGGAGCACTCTCCCCACCCCGCCCCCCAGCCCTGCATTCTGGTTGACCTAGGGTGATCTCCAAACGTCCGTTCTCTCCCCAAACTCCTTCATCCCACCTGTGCGAACTAGAGTGTAGCCCTCAGAAGGCGTGATCGGCGGGGAGGCCAGGACTGAAGAGGGAGGAGCTTAGCAACTGCAGCCAGAGGGATGGAGGGTGGACTGAGAGGAGCACTACCAGGTGGGTTAGAAAGGAGAGGTGGGGAGAGAGCAGTGTAAGGTAGATGCCAGAGGCAGAGGCATGGAAGGACGACTCTGTGGTGTCCCTGGTGAAATTTACAAAAGGGAGGAAAACGGTGGGGTGGGGGCCTCAAGCTGGGGTGTGAGTGTCCCAAGCACACTCTCCTGAGACTAGGAGGTTCACTAATTTGGGAAACACCAACATTTTTACAGCAGGAAGGACCTCCTCTTCTCCCCCTTGGGCCTCTGAGACCTTCCTCAACATCTACTTCTCCACCTGCCTGCCTTCTGTTTCTTCCTGAGACGTGCTCAGGCTAGACCTGTGGGCAGATGGAGCTTTCCAGGCAGGCGCGAGAGGAACTGCAGGGTTCTCGTGTCTCTTCCCTCACCCACGCTTCTCTAGCTCTGGGTCAAGAAGTCCCAGGTGGCGCTGGCCAGTGCAGCTCAGTCGGTTGGACCAAGGGTAGTGAGTTTGATTCCCAGTCAGAGTGTGGGAGGAGGCCCTTCAATGCTTCTCACATTGATGTTCCTCTCTCTCTAAAAAATAATTTTTAAAAAGTCCCAGGTTATTTATGTCCTTCTTTTTTGCCATTCCCACTGGGGACAGGCCCAGGAAGAGAGAGGGGGGGGGCTCAGCTTCCTTTATTTTGAGCTATGGGAGCTTCCATGGGGAGGGGGGCAACCCTCTTCCTCGGTCCCTTAGGAAAGTGTAGCTAAGTTGTGACTGGCTTTGGGGAGAAGGGGCTGAGGTGTGTGGAGCGAGGTGATGGTGGTGGTGCCAGGAGACCTGGAGGAGACGGGGATATCTGGTTGGTTCAGAGATGCCTGCTTTAGCTAACAGCTAAAATTGGGTTGGGAGAACACAGCTCAGCTTCAATCCTGGAGGATTAGGGAGATTAAAGTGAAAGAAGAGAGAGATGTCTGAGAGACCAAAAGGTGAGAAACAGGAGTCCTTATGGAGGAGAGACCTGGGGGTGGACTAGGGGCTGAGACTTTGGGGATCCCTCTCCCTGAACCTTTCCATAGAGTCTGGGGTGGAAGGGCAAAGGCTGGGAAGAGGAGGTGAGTGCGTGGGTCTCTCGGTCTCCTCTCCCAACCCACCCTCACTTGCCTCTCACCAGCTCCCAGGTCAGCCCTCTGGCTCCTGGCCCCTCCTCTACTGCGATGGGCACCCTCTCTCCTCGGGGTGCTGCACAGTGACCTTTTCCAGGCCTTGCTGGGTGAGTAGTCTCCCAATTGCCTAAGGGACAGTCGTGGAAAGGGCTGGCCTAAGCCTGTGAGGGCAATTACTGAGCTTGGGGGCTGGTTGGGAGTCCGGAGATCATGTGGTCCAAACAAGAGCCTCATGCAGGGGTCATCCCCACAGTGCTCCTCCTGGGTGTCCACCAGCTTGGGCTGGAGGAACGCCTCCCTTACCAGACAGCAGGAGGCAGGGTGATGGCTGGGGTGGCCAGGGTGGGGAGGGTAACTCAGTGCTGCTCCTGTGACAGACATCCTGGACTGTTACGAGGCTTCCATCTCAGAGGGTCAGGTAGGTAGGGTGAGGGCCGAGCTTTCGAGGGAGAGGGCAAGACTGGAGGGCTGAGCAAAGCACTGCTGATGTGGAACTGACACTTGGGGACAAAATGCCTCCCCTGCCCCTGAGCCCCTTCCCGCCGCCTGCCTCCATGTCAGGCCCTCAAGAGCCGGGGATGTCGTTGTTTTTAAGGCTTCCTCTCGCGAATCCTGCGGGAGAACTAGGACCCTGGGATTCCCTCCTGCCAACCCCTCCCTCACCCCCACCCTCTGCCATGACCTCTCTCCAGCATTTAAACACCCGTGGGTGCTCCCTGCCCCACTGCGGTGCTTCCTCCTCTGAGACATGAAATCTGGCCTCGTCCTGCCTGCTGTCGTCGCTGGGGGCTGGCCAGGTCTCCATGTTTGCTTCGGGGCCTCTCTGCTTTCGCTCCCATCTCCTTTTGCATTATCCGGGTTCCTTCCGGCGCCGAAGGAGTTAACTCTGCCCAGGCACCCCCCCATTCTGGCTCCCCGCTCCCTCCCTCCCTCCC